>JAQZBX010022403.1:0-31590 GCA_029593785.1 Cabassous unicinctus
ATGACAGAGAAAGGACAAATATCTTTAATGTGCAGAGAACTCTTTCAAGTTGGCAAATAAAAGACATAAACCAAAAGAAAAATTAGCCAAGGGTTGAGTAGAAAATTCACAATAGAGCAAATCTGAATGGCCAAACATAATTTGAAAAAAACTACTTAAACTCAGTAGTTGTCATGGAAGTGCAAGGACATTTATACCTGGCGAGCTCACTTCCAGAAATCTGGTTTCTAGAAAAAAATGAGGCTGTTAATTCATATTAGTGGAAAAGCTGGCAATTAAATTAATATATTCTTATTATGTATGATGAATACCTAAAAAGCTGTTAACTTGGAATATGGGGTAGGATGATGTGGATGGACAGGAAGAAGGCAAAACAAGTGAAAGGGAAAATAATAAGAAAAAGTGGAAAAGGAAAAAAGCAAAAACATCCCCATGAAGTATTGTGAGATGACCTATTTTACATGATTGTATATAAAATCAAGTAGTAAGTTTGAAAAATAAAATATTAGACCACTAGTTCCATGGCTTCTAATCCAGTGTTCTTTCTATTATTCTCTGATGTCTCTATCTTAAATTTTTATATATTGAAATATTGAAATACTTATTTTGAAACTTATCTACCTTTAAAATTACTATAATTATAGAGGCTGAAAAGGACTTATTTATTAATTGACATTTTCTATAATTACATATTTGACTAGTGTTTCAACAGTAAGACCTACAGCTTTGGATGTTGTAAAATTTTATTTGTAGGAAATTAACATTTTTAACAAAAAGTCGCATTAGCTCTGAGCATCTTTTATATTCTAACCAGGATAGAAATTCCTTAATTAGGCCAAGAGATTAAAACTTTGAAATAGAGCAATTTATTTTAGTAAAGATTTTGTGTGTGTATGATGGGGGAAGTTAGGGGGGTGAGTGCTTCAACTAAAGTCATATTCATTGTTATTTAATCTATTGAAACTTTCTTAGGAAAACATCAAATAAAAAAGGATACTCCAAAGTCTTTATCATGTTTTATGCACATGCTCAAAAATGCTCTTAGGGAATAAGAACTTGAAAAATGGGCAGAATTCAAATAGCATAAGATTTAGGGATTAGCAATCCAGATGGAAATAAGTAATAAGAATAATTTGCTGATGCCTATTGAATTAAGGACATTCTATTTGCCTAACTTTTAGAAATGTCTTTATTGTGTTTCAAATACCCTGTATTTAAAATATACACATATTACACTGATTTAAAATTTCCTCACTTATCATAGATATATAAGTATATTCCCTGAAATGATGGCATCATTAATGTAGATCTAAGATGTATTGCCTCTTTCTTTCTGGTGCTCTGTGAGCCCAGTGTGTTTAAATCTATGGGAGTTACTTGATCACCAAACAAGATTTAAATATAAAAATAAATATTGTTATGTAAACTATGTTTCTTAAAGGAAAAAGCAGTACAAGGAAACACTCTTAGTTTTCAAGTTTAATTCTTAGAATAATGATTGTCCATTTACAAAAATATTTGTTCATTCCAGAGAATAGCTAGTCTTATCTTTTTACAATACCAGACATACTGATGCCAAGGGAAAATTCAATTATCACCAAAACATTCCATTTTAACACAATGAAATGGCTGCATGTTGGAAATATCTTATTTTTTATCAGGATATTTGACATCATTCAGACTCATTTTGGGATAACTGTTTCAAATTTCCTTCCTTTTAATCTTTTGAGAGCATGATCTAAAGGACATTTTATTAGTGCCCCCTAAAAAATATTAGCAGCAAAAGTAGAGCAGATGAAACACTTCAATCTAGAATTGTTCCTCTTACCATCAGTAGTAAGAACCAAATGGCATCTATGTACATTAAGGAGGCAAATACATGCTGACCGATTTCAAATATATTTTGCAGAACATCTAAATACTAGGGATGGGAATATTCTCGCTGTCCTGATTTTGTGATAATCAGAGTAGGCTAAGCATTTGCTATATTAGAAACCATGCATGTGTCCCCAGACCTAGTTTTTCTCCCTAGGTCTGGTTTTCAGAATGCTTGTGACAAACTAAGCCTGATTTATTATATGACCATCCTGTATGGGAAAAGACTATAACTCTAGGTAACCTTGGTCAACTTTAAGAGATATAGCAGGGGGACAGATGTGGTTCAAATGGTTGGGTGTCCGTCTCCCATATGGAGGGATCTGGGTCCGATCCCCAGGAACTCCCAGTAAAAATAAAAAAAAGAAAAATATAGAAGGTAAGTGGGACACTAGGCCCTGTGGTTGTGCCGCCAGGCCCCGCACATGGGTGAGCCCCCCAGGCCCCTCGCGGGTGAGCCTGTCAGGCCCCGCGAGTGGGTGAGCCATCAGGCCCCATGCATGGGTGAGCCGTGGTAAAAATGGATAAAAGTAAATAAACAGATAAATAAACTCTTTAAAAAATGTATAGGGGAGTAAGATATGGACTATAGTTAGTAGTAATACTTTGACAATGCTCTTTCATAATTTGTTAACAAATGTTTCACAACAATGCAAAGTATTTGTGGTGGGGTGATATGTGGGAGCCTTGTATGATATTATGCATGTTAGTTTTGTAAGTTCACAATGTTTGCTGAATACTTATAGTTTATATATGTTCATGTATGAATGATATACTTCAATAAATTGTTTGAAAAATAAAATAAAAACATTAGAGATGAGGAAACTGAGGTTCAGGAAGTGATGGTGATTTGACTATATGTAGATGTCAAGTGACTTCAGCTATGGGAAGAAGACAACCATGGCATCTGGTAATCTCCAAATGAGGTTTTCATGTATGCATATATATGGAAGCAGTTTGTGTATTCTAAAGTGCTATACTGCTAGACACCTGCTGGAAGGGATTAGTAAACCCGTTAATTGACAGAAATATATCACGTATAACTAAGCTTTATGTGTAAGGATCCAAATGATATACAAGAATGTCTATACTGCTAAATTGTAGGTCCCAATGGTTAGGGTTAGAATTAACAAGGAGAGTGTGCAAATGAAATCATATTCTTATTAATTACAATTCATATGATATCTGCAGTTTGAAGTTGCCAGTTTAATAGGAATGAACAAAATAAGCTCAAATTTCATTCCAAACATCTCTACTACTTACACAGTTCTATTTAACAGCAGAAGAATATGTTTGTTCACTTTTGTCTCTCTAAGACCTTGTAAGAAAAAAAAAGGCTTTCTCATGGCATCTGATTTTAAAGTTTCAGGGGTCAGCCAAAGAAGACTGATGATAAGCAATACCTTAACTCACCTAAAGCTCCAACAGGACATGAATAGATCCATCAAAACTAAATCAGTAAGTGACATTTGTACAAAACATGCAATTAATCCAAAGACTTGTAGCCTCCCAAGATAAATAACTGTCAGGAAACCGTCTTTTACTAAAAGAATGTTTCATCTAAAAGACTTAGAGACATGACCAACTTTGTTGTAAAAGCCAACACAATGGCAATGACTGGTTCCCAAGAATTGTGTCTTATAGTCTATTATTTTTATGTAAATTATAAATGCAATATATTGATTTGTTAGGCAACAAAGTTGTCAGATAAGAATAATGAATTTAACCTCTCTATATAGGAGCAATACCGAAGTGTTTCTTCCCAAAATGTCTAGGTGTTTGCTTTAAAAAATAATTTCAGTTTTTTATATATAAAATAGGCATGTTGGCTCATATTTGGTATATATTTCTTTAAAAATACAGTAATGGATTTCTGTTTTTCAAATTGTCAAATCGGTTTTCTTCCCATTACTTTTATTAAACCATTATGGAGTCTTGCATTTTCTTTCAACCCACAAGAGTTCCCTCTTATGTTCTACAGATATGTAAATTAAGTGGGAGAGTCCACTTCATATGACAAAAAGGAATACAGAGGAGTGATGGAGATTGAAAGTGTCATTCTGGAGACTAAATATTTTCAAATCCCTACTTTGCCACCTACTAACTGAATTATCTTGGACAAGTTATTAAAGCTCTTTAAGTCTCCCTTGTTTCATTGGCAAATGGAGAGTGTAGTGGTGCCTATATCATCAGGTTGTTATCATTAAATATGATAATCCCTATAAGGCATTTAGATCAGTGACTGTGGTTAGTTCCCATCTACTACTCAATCCATCACAAACCACCTACTATTGTACATTAATGCATTGGTTATCTATCTAGAATGTTCTCATCCAAGTAAAGAGCAGATATATGCCAGCATAAGTCTCCATACCTTCAATAGCTGTGGGTATTCATTTAATTAATTCATCAATTAATTAAGCAGATAGCACCAGCTCTGGTATGAGCCATGACCTGACCCCTGTGACTCCTGTGGTCCGCGGAAAGACTCAAGACTGAACTTCCCTGCTCAAATACCTACAATATCCATTATTGCCTATAGGACCAAGATCAAGCCGTGTTTTTCAGTATTGAGGTTCAGTCACAGCCTTGTCCCCACTTTCACTTCTAATCTGTCCCACTGCAGTACTCCCACCTGCTGGGTGATATGACCAAAATATTTAAGAACAAGGGATTGGAAACCAGCATGCAAAGGTTCTACCAGTCATTAGATGCAAATTACTGAAGCTTTTGGGGCCTCAAATGCCTCATAATTCCTACTTCATTGAACTGATATTTTTTAACAAGATAACATTTGTAAACAGCTTAGCACAGTTCAGGCATACCATAAGCACTCAATAAGTAGTTTCTACTTTAAGGCTGCACTTCTACCAAGCTGCCCATCACTGTGACTGCCACGGTCACTACCAACACTACCTGCTCTCCTCATGTGCCCAGGAAGCTGTTTCTGCACAGGCCAGCCTATGCTAAGCTTTCTGTCCTTTAAACTCTTGGCACACATATCTGGCTTGTGAAAGCATTACACAGTCCTCTATGGTTATTTCAATATTTCACCTGCACTTTTTTGTATCAGCAGCAGTTTAGATATTTCAACAAGTATCAAAATAAATACTTTATATTTCTTTTACAATGCCTAATTTCTTGAAAGCTTACTTAAAATTGTATTCAAAGTAGGTAATTAATAAATCCATTAATTCTAAGTTAATGGAGAGAGGAAAGAAAAGACAGACAGAAGAAAAGAAGTGAGGAAAGGTGGGAGAGAGGGAGGTGAATTTATGATTCCTGTGTCATCTTTTCTAATTCTAAGTGCATTTTTCTTACAAGGTCTTAGAGAGACAAAAGTGAACAAACATATTCTTCTGCTGTTAAATAGAACTGTGTAAGTAGTAGAGATGTTTGGAATGAAATTTGAGCTTATTTTGTTCATTCCTATTAAACTGGCAACTTCAAACTGCAGATATCATATGAATTGTAATTAATAAAAATGTGATTTCATTTGCACACTCTCCTTGTTAATTCTAACCCTAACCATTGGGACCTATAATTTAGCAGTATAGACATTCTTGTATATCATTTGGATCCTTACACATAAAGCTTAGTTATACGTGATATATTTCTGTCAATTAACGGGTTTACTAATCCCTTCCAGCAGGTGTCTAGCAGTATAGCACTTTAGAATACACAAACTGCTTCCATATATATGCATACACGAAAACCTCATTTGGAGATTACCAGATGCCATGGTTGTCTTCTTCCCATAGCTGAAGTCACTTGACATCTACGTATAGTCAAATCACCATCACTTCCTGAACTCAGTTTCCTCATCTCTAATGTTTCAACACAAGTACGTTTCAGGGAATATGAGCACACTAATAAAGCATCACTATCATTAGTGCGAGTTCATCAGTAATCTGAGGATGCATCACAAGTAAATCTTGCTTTTGCTCCCATGCTAATATTATGGCTCTTTTCCTATTCCAAGTTCCAGTACTTGAGTCACACTCCTGATGCATAACCTGGCCTCTCCCCTCATGGCACTTTATCTTACATTTCTTAATCCTCTCTGCCTAAGGACTGAAGGCATGCCCAAGAACTATAAACCTGTGCAGGAGCCTTACTATTTGCTGTCTGACTACTTGATGGTAATTGACTGTCTAGATGGATTTTTGCACATTGACTTCACCTAGGTTTCTCATCACCAGCCTCTGGCCATCCCCTCAGGCCACTTCTATGACTTCCTTATGTCTTCCAAGCGTTTTGGCCTCAGGAGTTCTGCAAGTAATGCTCCATAACTATTGGTTCACAAGCCATTTTAGAAGATTCCTTGCCTCATTCTTGCAGGTGGTTTGGTTGTCTCTTTACCCCTAACTCATCACTTCAGTTCTTGAATTCTTGCCATACAAGCCAGACTACACTCCTTACTTTGAAAAATTTTTTAAAAATCTATCAATTAAGGGCCTGGCTCTTTTTATAATTAAAATATTTCCTTTGAGTATGGCAGGAAAAAGACTGAAATAAGGATTTCTCCAGTCAGGCAGGCAGGCTGGGTGCTAATAAACACATTACTGGAGAAAAATGTAGGACTAAATGGAATTACCTCTAAAATAGAATAATTTCTTTTCAATTAGTTTCTATGACATGATGACATGTCAGTAGATCCTTAATGGATGAATAATTTTAGTGCCAATCTGTAATCATCCCTTCCAAAGATAAGTTAAATGCATTTTCTAGCCTGCCAATAATCTGTCACATGTACACTGCGTGGCTTCTTATTTGATTTGTAAAATTATTTTTTGACTTTTAGTATGACAAGAAATAATATAAATGCAGTCATAAGGAAAAAATGACCAATTATGAATATTTCATACCCTGACTCTCCATTCTGTAATCTGTTCACATACACCAGTGTCATTAATATTTAAAAAAATTAAATTTTGCTGTGGCCATTTTATTTAGCATAATTGTTGGTTCTGTTAGTTTTTGGGAAATAAGTTGAATTACCTCAGGCATAATGAAGCCTCAAAAGAGTATAAGAATGCTCTTCATTTAAATACAAATGCAAATAGTTGCAATAAATTCATGGAGGAGTAGAAGATTCATTACAATTCTTCCTAAAGTGTATAAGTATTGTAAGGTCAAACGTCAAAAAAACAAATAAACAAACAAATGTGAAAGGCCTACTTGGTCCAACTAGGTAATGTAAATGCAAGATTATTGAGGGTGAAAATCAGATTTGTGGTGAACTGAAAAGCTTATACCCTGCCCAAAATAACCTAGCCCTCCCTATGCCAGCAGATTGTTGACAAGCAAGAATTTAAGACTAGGGTTGACAGTTCTTCAAATTAAAAAGTGGGACAAGAAAAGAAACAGGAATAAGAGGAGCCAGATATTCTGGATTTTAAAAAATCTTTCCCTTTTTTATTTGTTTTTTCCCGTATTTGGGAAGCTGGCTCTCCTGAGTTGGTTTTTACATCTGTTTGCTTGTTGCCTGCTTTTTTGTTTTTTAGGAGGCACCAGGGATCAAACCTGGGGCCTCCTATGTGAGAGGCAGGTGCTGAACAGCCTGAGCCACATCTGCTCCTCAATCCCATTTTCAGTGTTGGTAAAACGCAGGATGTTAGAATACCAAGTTCAGTTTGAAGGAAACAAGTTTTCAACCTCTGGGATATATCTAAAATGTTGATTCTCACATGTTTTAGGTATATTAACTGTGTACTATTGTTTTTAGAAATTATGTCTTGCAACATAATTGAATTCCGAAAAAAAAATCAGAATAATTTTGTTCTATTTGCTTATATCTCTGGTTATATATGGACTGAGTATAGCCCAGATTGAGCACATATACACAATACCTATGAAGGGAGGTATGAAAGAACATGAAAATAAGGATATTTCTGTTCTTTGAGAGAAATATTGAGAAAAAGTCCCCAGCAGTAGTATGTGCTCTTTTCCAGTTTGTAGTTCTCAGAGAAGTTTTGTTTTTTCTCAAAATTAGCATGCAAAATATGCAACGCTGCTTTGTACCACTTTCTTTCTTTCTTAATACTCAGATTAAGTGGTTTTGTTCTCTTAATTTCACATATACCAAAAATTAGTTCATGTATTCCAAAGTAGTATGATTTAATATGGAAATATATGCATATATTTTTAAAAGTCTCTAAAAACAGTCTACTGGCCATCCATGAAAAGTAGTCCTAAAAGTGGTAAGAGACGTTGCGTAGTTGGTAGTTATTTACCACAGCTGACTTAAACAGAGTTCAATATAATTATGCAACATAATTATGGCTGTGAAAGAACAGTGATTGACTATCAGAATATCAGAGCTCTAGTTTTAAACACATACCAGCTCAAGCATTATGTGGCGTTGAGCTAATCTTGAACCAAACCATGAAAATAAGCTTGTACCCATGTTTATAATAATTAAAACAAGGAATTAGAATAGTGGGCTCTAAATAATTAATTTCTCTTATCTTTTTCCTTCTATTGCCTTTGGGTTTTCATCTTCACTGTGGTTGTATTTGTTAGGAAATTTTAAATGTTTTGGCTGATGAGAAGAATTGAATCATAATTTCTGTAGCTAGAAATTAAACAAATGTTAAAGTTTATCTAAGAATGGGGGAAAGTAAAATGGGGAATATCTATGTTAATTCAACTGTATTTCTGAAAATTTTTGTGGTCTATTTCAGTTCTTTGCTGGCTGAATTTTTAGGATAAGATGAAAGATACCTGAATAGCGTCACTTTAAGAAATGTTTTGTCTTGTCATTTATAAGCCAACCTTCCTAAGAAACACAGGAATCCCGTTAAGGTTTTTTATTGAATTCATATATTATGAAAATGATCTATAGTAGATTATTAAAGGATATTTATTAAACATCCATGGGTTATATAAAAGTGAAATACCCAAAATGTATATCAGAAAGCACATGATTTCACAACCTCTGAAATTCCTAACTGGCATATCTATCACATTATAAATAATTTTAATACCCTCTAATCAAATGTATTTACTGAGGACCATGATAAGGCAGTTGGACTTTTTTCTTATAGGGGATATGATTCTAAGGAAGTTTTGTTTGTTTTTGCTTCTGATTTAGGAATCTTTTTATTGAATGATAGTATGCATGAGTCAAGTGCACATATAAATGAAATTTATTACATGATCATTCCATCCAGAAGGCACCGTCACCCCCGCCCCCAGTCATGAGCTGCCTCCAAATGTAACAATTCTTCACACATTTATAATAATAAATTTGTTTTGCCTGCATCTAAATTTTACATAAATTAGCATGTGTTATTGTATCTAGATTATTTCACTCAATATTATATCTGTGAGATTTATCCATACAGATATAAACTAATGGCTATTGTTTTTCTTTGCTGTATAGTGTTCCATTGTGAATATATATGACTATTTATATTATTATTAATGGGAAATTAAGTAGCCTCCAGTCTTCAGCTGTATTGGATTATGTTGTTATGCGTTATTCTCGTAAATAACTATTATTCAGTATACTCTCACATGTTTCTAGCCTTATCTCACTAGTAGCTGTGGTTCAACATGGGCTAGAACAATGGTTTTCAAATGTTCTGCTTTTAGGGCTTCTTTATACTCCTAAAAAGTATTAAGATCCCCCAAAAGGTTTTATTTATGAAGTTTATATCTCTCCATATTTACTGCATTAGGAATTAAAGCTAAGAAATTTGAAAAAGATTTATTTATTAATTTAGTAAAAATAGTTTTTAAAACCCATTACATGCTAACAAAAAGAAAACATTTTATGAAAAATAACTACATTTTTCAAACAAAATAAAGTGAGAAAAGTGGCAAATTCTAATTTTTGCTTGAAAGCTTGAGTTTTTATTGGTGACAAAACTATTTCCTTGAAGTGTTACTTTGTACATTTTTGAGAGAATAACTGCCAAATACTAAAGTTTGATCTACCATTTTTGTCTATCAGTAATTATTTCAAGTAAAAATGTTGTTTCTTGAAAAGAAGTGCAATGTCAGCTCACGACTCAAACAAGTGTTTTATCTGGAAAATAGCAATTGGCAAATAGGGGCTCTATGATTCTAACCATGAATTGAAATTAAATTCATATATGTTTTCTGATGCTGTCCTTATATTCATGTCTACTGTTACTCTTCTTTAAAGGCATGGGAAAGATCATATAAGAGAAAGAAAGAAAGAAAAGTAACATTTTTGAAGTACTTAGATGTACCAGAAATAGTGCTAAGCACTTTATATATGCTTTCTTATTTAATGCTCTCAAAAAACCAATAAAAAACTCCTAGTCAACATATTACAATATTGAAACTAAGGCTCAAATGATATTAACAGACCCAAGGTCATCCAGCTTGTTTGCAAGAACCAGAATTCAAGCCGTTGCTTTCTGTTTCCAAAATCCAGAATCCTTCTACTCCTAAACCTGCTCCTCCAAACCTCCATCTCCTCCCACACGCTAACCCTGTCAACCCATTTGCTTGACAGTCAGTTCTCCAAGTGTTGTGGATAATTCATTAGGTTCAATAGACTAGATTCTGGCCCACTAGCAGCAGTATATGTCATAAATACACCAACATCCGTGTGGCTCATTTGTGTCTCTTCCCTTT
The DNA here is from genome assembly GCA_029593785.1 of Cabassous unicinctus. Taxonomy (NCBI): domain Eukaryota; kingdom Metazoa; phylum Chordata; class Mammalia; order Cingulata; family Chlamyphoridae; genus Cabassous; species Cabassous unicinctus. The sequence continues at coordinate 10,489 of JAQZBX010022403.1, forward strand.
CTCCATGTATACAATAGAGATGAAGCACTTCAATGACAGTTTATTCAAATATTACAATGTATAATGTTTCTTTCTTGTCAAAACTCTCTTCTCTATCATTTTGGCTTTTGGAATTTTTATCTTTTTCCCCCTATTGTCATGACTTCCAATGACCAGCCATCTTTACAGATTGATTTCAATATATTTCATAAAATTCATGGATTAACAACTTGTTGTCTCATGATTTATACAACTTTTCATGTAATTAAGTATAATTTCTTAAAGAATATTTCATTCCTGGGCATTGAAATGAGTATGAACATGAAGAAAAGGAGCCTTGGTTAACAAGTGACCAGTAATAGAGAAATTCTTAATGATTTTTATTATTTTCCTGACAAAAGCATTCATTGTTCTGGCATAAGCTTTAATCTCTATAGTGTCACAGAAAGAAGACATCCAAAAATTACTTTAAAAATGAATTTTCCCCTTATGTAATATTATCTTCATTGTTTCTGTCTTTCTTGGAGTACTTTAAGGATTAATTTGCTAAAATGGAAAATAAACTAAAATAAATATATAGCATATAAAAATTATATTTTCAAAATGGTCATAAAGGTACATTCATTTACTAAATATATTTACTGAATATTTGTTTTGGCTAACACTTACTAGGTACAACTTATTGTACTTGGAGTTTCAGGGATGTTAAAAGGGAAAGACCCTGTCTATGGCTTAAAGAAGTTTATGTCTTAAGATTAGTAAAATGAAATAGTTATCTTTGTGTTAGTGAGAAGAAAAGTGAACCATGTTAGCATTTCAATAATGAGGAGACTAGGAGTTACATTTAAACAAGAAATTACCAATAAATATGCTTATACTGAAGTATGATAGAAGTCAGTTGGTTCTGTTAAGATCTTATTGAAAGAAAATACGTTCCTCCTAAATATTTATTCAATAATATATTCACTTACCTGAGGTACCATTGTATCATGAAGTAGTGACTTCTTTAGCCTGTATGTTTTGGCACTATCCAAGTTTATGTCATTTCATTAGAGAACCAAGAAAATGAAATTGAAGACTTGTAATGGCTTGTTGTTTGGATTAACTTATCCATTTTGTGAGACCACATTTAGACTTATTCTAGATAAATTAGAAAGATTTAATCAGAAAAGTTACCTTTGATATAAATCAAGGAGAGAGTCTCAGAACCCAGACACTTTTAAAAATGTGTAGTATTTTTGTGCAGGACTGATACATTCTGTAAAATTTTATTGGCCTCCATACCTTGGATAGCCTTCATTTTATGCAGTCACATTTTTTTCCTTCTAAAATGTATTTTTAACAACTTCACCATGCAGATGCCCCATTATGTTGTTGTTTTTTTCTCAAAGTCAGGGTATCCACTCAATGTTAAAAGGAAGTGAAATTAACTTCTGTACCAATGTGTGCAATGCTGGAAAGATATGGAGAAATAACACTGTATTTTTTTTCCTGGCACAGGCAGTAACAGATGTCTTGACAGTTTATTTTATATCTGTATGTCCTAGTTTTTTAATCAAGCTCATTTTACTGTCTTGTGGAACATAAAGTTGAAAAAATTCCATATTAATTAAACAAGCATTTATTGAATATCAGCTTTATGCCTGGATCTCAGCATGGAGGTCACCAAGCCCATCAGCATGCCTCTATAATTTGGAAAGCTGAGAGCTATGTACCATATTCTCCTTGATGGCAAGGAGAGGGTGCATTCTTTCAACTAATCTGTTTCCGTGCTAACTTGTTTTTTAAACATCTGTCTCCTACAACCTTAAACCACCTGACTTTTAATTTTTTGCCCAGATACTGTGCTTTCTAAAACCCTACATTTTGATTGCTTTTGGAAAGCATCTCAGATTGGGGGACTTCTGCTCCTCCTAAGCAGCAGTGTAATTTAGTGGAAATCTCATCAACCTACTATTTAATTTGGGACATTTTATGTCAATTTCATTATCTGATCTTTAATTTCCTTATCTGTGAAATGGGAACAATAATAGTTATCTGAGGATATTTTCCTGGTGATTAAATAAAATTGCATGAGTAAAGCACCTAGCAGAGTATTTTGGTTCCTTATAGAAGACCTTTAATACATAATGTTTAGTCAGTATGCTATTTTGGAAAGTAAGGAGTAGTCAAACAAGGAAACATGTCTTCATTTAGTTTGTTGGAGGCTGGCTGGCTGGCAAGAGAGGGTGAAGGCATGCTGCTTTTCCCTCCTAATTATTTAATTTCTTGCCATTGCATGTGATAAGGTTTCTGCTGGTAATGAGTTTTAGTCTTAATATTTCCAAAGTCAAATTAAGAGATAAGAAGTCAGTGTATGCTTTAGTCTTTAAATTCATTGCACATGTGTAGTCATGATTCACTATATTTGTTACATTGAATATCAAGTCAAATAACAACCTTAAAGAAACTTTAGACTTTTTAATGTATGAGAAATATCAGCTGGTACAATATGACTGTATACATATGTTATTGTGTACACACATAAGATCTCAGTGGACATGTAATAAACAGCTGATCTTTTTCTGTGTAATGCTAGTATCTTTTTTTAGCTCTCCCCTTCCTCATTCATTTACAGTATACTATTTGCACTCAACTTGGTACTAGGAATATTACATGCATTACTTCCTCCAATTCTGACATCAGTATTGTTCTGTGGCTCATCCAGTAGCAGGTGTTGAACATTGATATAAACAGAATTTTGTCTACTAAAGCCAAAATTCTCCCATTTTTCAGTCTCCAGTGGTCAATGAAATGCTAATGCTAAAATCATGTCCAAATTCAAGTATCAGGCATGACAGTTCATTACACTGCCTGCCAAAACTACTGGCCAATGGAAACACTTATTTTAAAAATTAAGGCAGGGAGCGGATGTGGCTCAAGCAGTTGAGTGCCTACCTCCCACATGGGAGGTCCCAGGTTTGGTTCCCAGTGCCTCCTGAAAAACAAACAACAAACAAACAACAAGCAGAACAAATGGAAAAACCACCTCAGGGAAGCTAAGGTGGCTCAGTGGTTGTGTGCTGGCTTCCCACATACAAGGTCCAGGGTTCAATCCCTGGCCCCAGGTACCTTAAAAAAAAATAATAATAACAAGCAAAAGTAAAACTTCCTGATTTTTTATTTCATAACTTTCTGATTTTAGGTGACATACTCCTAGTTTTACAGACTTCTTTGAAATTTGTAAATTAAGATTACATTTTTGTTAATTCTTTAATAACATTTCTCTTTCTATTATAACAGAACTGGCCACCAAAACTCGAAATATTTGTTGGGGGTGGGGGTGGGGGTTAAGATGAGAGCAACTGTAGAAATTCCTAATAAAATCTAGAAACTTTAACATTCTAAGTGATTTGGCATGGTTAATGAATAGAATTCTTTCACCAAACCATTTGTATAAATAACATTTTGTGGTGATGACCACTAATTTATTTAACAAAATTTGGATTTAAAGATTTCATAATTTCAGAACTTAGAATCCATATGGCCTCTTTAAATCTTTTCTTTTTTTTTTTTTTCTGAATAATGTAGGTATGAGCCAGCCCTTTAGATAAATTCAAAATACAGTTTTAAAAGAAAGTCGAATTGAAAACTAATCTTAGGAAGACTGAACTTGAATAGGTGTCCATTAATTTATTGTTAATTATTTGAAATATTAGGGACTATCAATTAAGAAATGGTGTTTTCTCTATTGTTTTTAAGACCAGTGTTTTTTAAATATAATTAATTTCTTTAACTTTTTAAAGAAGCTTTAGATTACATAACTGTTACATAAAAAATAAAAGGAATTCCCATATGCCCCACTCTCTCCCCCTCCCATACTTTCTCATGTTAACAACATCCTTCATTAGTGTGGTACATTTGTTACAATTGATGAACACATATTGAGGCATTGCTACTAACCATGGACTACAGTTTACATTATAGTTTACATTTTGTTCTGCACAATTTTGCAAGTTATGACAAAATATACAATGGCCTGTATCCATCACTGCAATGTCAAGCAGGACGAATCCAATGTCCCAAAAAGGCCCCCATGTTACACCTATTCTTCCCCCTCCCATGCCTCAGAACCACTGGTGGCCACTGCCTTTGCATTAATGATAAAGAGTTCTTCCATTGCTAGAATAATAATAAGTCTATAGTAGAATAATAATAAGTTTACTTTAGTTCATTGTTCATTCCCCAATCTTAAGAATCTGGAGATGGTGATGCCCACTCTGTTTCTAATTGGGAGGGGGCTTAGATCCCATGGGGCAGATGGATAGAGCTATCTTGCTTGCAGTTACAGACACTCTCTGTTCCTTGAGATGGGTGTTGTCCACCATCATCTCCTTGTTAATTGTCCTGGGTGAGTCCAGTGAACTGGAGAGTAGGTGTTGCAACTCTGTTGACATTCAGGGCTCAACTGGCACATGGACCTACCAAAGATTTAAGTCTCTGGGACATATATTTATCAAGTATAGTGTGAATCATGAGTTCAAATGAAAGGTGCAGAAGAACCATGTGTTGAGAACCTATAAATGAGTCTAATTGTTACACTGGGGAGCATAAATTCCAAAGTAAGGCCACTGAACAGGGTGCCAAATTCCTGAGCTCTATCCCCTGCTTATAGTTTCCCTCTTTTGCATAGGACCAGTGATTTTATAATCATCCATATCTAAAAACTTTGTTACCAACTTTCTAGGATGCATTTTTTATATTGATATAATGGTATTTTTCTAGGTTACAGTAAATGTGTTCTCCTATTTTCTTTCATAATATAGCAGATTTGAACAATCTAATCTGTAATAGGTAGAGAAATGTTCCAAATGATATTGTGTGAATCAATTTTGTATAAATACATACATTATAATTCAATGAGAGAAGCAAGAGCTGAGATCATATTTCTTGACCACTTTCCAGAAATTTGTCTCTTGCATTTCATGGAAATAAAAATTAGTAGTTATAAAGAAGTCAAGCCTTACACAGGGGTTAGATTCTTAAGTTAGTGCATTGCTGTTTCTGGTCATATTTTGGAATAGATATTCTGAAAAACACATGGATGCTGTATACATTAATGTAAGCTCACTTCAAAACACTGCTAACCTGAGTTGACAGGATAGTAAGAGAAATTTCCAAGTTAACCAAAACTTAGGAATGAGTGCTAAGATTTTGAGAGCATTGATCTAGAGGCAAATGATGAAATCAGAAACCTACAATTCTGAGGATTAATAGCTACTGGCATAGGGAGCAATAAAAGAGATGTAAATATATGGGTAGGGGCAGGATGTGAGTTTGCCACATAAAGACAAAACCCTAAAGGGACCATAGTCTCAATGAGGAATAATTAGCAAAAAGTAAATAAAATTATATACAGTGGATCTGCAGCAGAGGGAGAAAATCTAGAAACTTGTCTGTTTTACTGCAACTTTGTGTAGGAGAAAATATAATACATGGACATAACATGTTTATGCATATAGATATATGTATATAACATATATAAAAATAATTTATCTCCCATAGTTCAGCAAAGATCAAGAAGTTGGAAAATAAAAAAGAGAGGTTAATATCCATGGAGGATAGAATTAAAAGGCCTAATATAAATCTAATTTGAATTATTGAAAGAGAGAACAGAGAAAACAGGGAGTAGGTAATATTTGAAGTGATAATGGCTATAACTTTTTTCATAATTAGTGAAAGATATACATTGTCATATTCAAGAAACACAACAGAACACAAAAAGCATAAAAAAACAAATCTACATCTAGTCACATCTTAGTGAAACTGTTGAAGATCCAGATAAAGATCTTAAAAATAGAAAATACAGATGAAAATCATAGGAATGGCAAATAGAGAGAAAACAGACATCTCAACAACAACAATGTAAGCTAAAATACAATGGAATACTTTCCTTGAGAGAATGTAAGTGTTGAGAGAAAATAATTGTCAAATGAGAACTGTGAGCCTAGCAAAAATGTCTGTTATGAATAAATGAAATTTATTCTGTTATGAATAATTTGTTATGAATTAAATTATTGAAATAATTTAATTGATCAAATGAACAAAAACTTGAACATTTAATAACAATTTTCCCAAAGAAAATGTACTTCAAAAAGAAGGAAAAGGACTCTCGTGAAAGGATTAAGACCCTTCCTAAATGAGGTGGGTCACTCATTAACTAAAGTAGCCACTTCAAAAGATCCTACTTACAATGTGTTCACACCCCAAGAATAGATTAAATTTAAGATCATGTCTATCTGGGATACATATAGCTTCACATCACTACAAAACTAATCCAAAAAGAATACTCAAATCTGTGAAAGACTAGAAATGAATAATGTAATACCCATTATTTGCTTATTTGGTTATGATGTAATTTTTATGTAGAAAACTACAAAAAAAGGAAAATATGTTATAATTAATAAGAGAATTTAGCAGGATTGCTTGTTAGAAAAAGTGAATAGCATTCTTCTACATCAGCAATAAGCAGATAAATATTTCAATTTTAAAATTTATGTAAAACTGACTGGATACTTACTAATATTAAGGAATTATTGCTAATTTATTACAAGGTTATTTCTCCAAAAACTTATCTTTTGTCTCAATGTAATTACACTTACAATCTTGACGTGGAAATTGACAAGCTTATATCAACATTAATTTGGAAGGGAAAAAGGAAAAAATATAGCAAAGATGTTTTTGAAGAAGACCAACTGGGGGGACTTGCCATTCTGCATATTAGAACATATCATAAAGTAATAATAAAATAGCACATTATTATGGAGATGGGTTAAAAAGACTAATGGTATTGAATATTGAGCCCAGACATAGACTCACACATATGAAAATTGATATGTGATAGAGTTGTCATGGCACATTATCGGGGATTATTCAACAAGTAATTCTAGGACTATTGGTTATTCATGTGGAAAAAGTGAATTGGATTCCCACCTCACAATACACAACACACTCACACACACACACACACACCAGATGAAACACTGAAATGTGGAAAACAATTCTTTAAAACTTTTAGAACAAAACATAAGAATAATATCATGACTATTACATTACACTAAAAATTATGTACATTAAAATAATGAACTTGTGTTCTTCATAAAACAACATATTCATTTTCTCAAAATGTATAGAAAAGCCAAAAACTGGGAAAAGATGTGTGCCGTATGTGACCTAAAACAGATTATTTATCCAGCATGCACAGAGTACTGCTATAAATTTAGGAAGAAGATATGAACAGTTATTGCACAGAAAGGGAAGCATGGAAAGCTAATAGTACATGAAAAAATCCTCATTAGTTATTATGGAAATGCAAATTAAAACCTCTATGGGATACAATGTCACGCTCACTGGATAGCAAAAATTAAATACAGTGACAATGGGTCCTCTTAACTACTGCTAGTGGTATAAACAGCTTTGGAAAACTATTTAGCATGCATTGCAACCTGAGTTAAACGTGTAATAAAATATCATTTCAAACCTACCATACTGACAAAAAAATATTAATGGACAACACCAAGTGTTGGTGAGGAATGGAACAAAAAGAACTCTCATACAGAGCTAGCAAGACTGTAATGAACAAGCATTTTTAAAGCATTTTGGCATTTCCTATTAAAGTTATACAAGAACATACCCTATGGCCCAAGTAATTCCTTGCCTAAGAAACTCTTGTATATGTCTGTAAGGAAACATAAACAAGTAAGTTCAATGAAGCATTGTTTAGAGTGGAAACAACTCTTAAATATTTATCTCAGGTGAATTGATACATAAACCTGGATGAATCCAAAATATCTAATATTAAGTAAAAGAGAAAGTCACAAAAATGTTTATATGATATAGATTATATAAATGTTAAAAAACACATAAAACTACTGAATGAATTGTTACAAACATATACATGCATATGTATTAACTCTATAAAAACAAGGCAATGGGAAACACAAGTCAGATTAAGGGTTACTATGGGGGCCAGTGTGAGTGATAGAAAAAAGAAAGAGCATCCAAGGGCTTCGTTGAGATTGGAGATGTTCTACTTCATAAACTGGGTTGTTCCTTTCATTATTCTTTGTACCTTATTTTTGTTATATATGTTTTATATATTTAGATTATTCCAAAATATTAAAAATACCCAAGGGTCATAATACAAAAAGTGAATATCTCTTAAATGGAAAGTAGAGAATACAGGCATCCTTTCAAAAACAATTTTAGCTTAGTATCAAATAATATTTAGAAATTCCCCAGCACTGGGAAAAAACTACTGATTCTTCTGCTGAGCCCCTCAAGAAGTATTTCATTTGCCTTTATGAACCATATTGAATAACATAACGCATCTTGAAACTGTGAATATTTTGTTGAGCTGCTTACATCATAAAGTACTGTGAAACTAAGGCCAACAAAAGAAACGGCGGCCTCAGAAAGATCACAGCTGGGTAACAGTGTATATATTCTTGCACCTTTCTGTAAGGGCCAGCTTCTAAGTTGTGGCAACAGACCTACCCCTGTCTCCAGTCATACCTTCCTACACTATTGTCTGTACTTCTTTCTCCTTTTACAGCCATGTTCTGTTTTGGGTGCTTGAATAAAGAGTCCTGGAAGAAATGTTTCTATGTGTCAGAAAAAAATGTGATGGGCAAAAATAACAATAACATTGAAATAAACACTTAGGTAATAGCTTGGAGAGCAATAAAATTCTTGTTAGAAAATAATTTTTTGCCCAAAAAGGAAAATGGTGGGATGCATTCAGTCCCTTTTCATTCCAGCCAAAAACATTTTTATTGGGATTAAATTATTTTTACAAGTTCTCATCTTTTTAACAAATTTTGTCTGGCTTCTAGGATATCAAGCAAAAGTAGACAGTGTCACTATGGATTACAGAACAGATATAGAAATAAATAGACTACAGAAAGCACAGCATAAAAAGTAATTTCATATAGGTTTGGCATTTTTGTTTTGGTTTTGCACCATGATATACTGATTTTACCGAGTATCATTTTGCTCATAGCATTACATAATTTGGTAAATAATTTTATTTATTTATTGCATTATTTAAAACAGCAATAGCTATATGTTAATCACATAACTTTATATGAAATCATATTGATTACAATATAAACTGTCTCAACCAAGCATGATAACTCGTTTTGGAATTGAGTTTTGCATGGGTTATGTTGATGTTGATAAAAGGATCAGAACTAATAAAAGAACTAGTCGGCATTAATCATGCCCTTCTCTGCAGTCCCTTAGTGTGGTGTTACTTCTTTGATTTAAGCAGTTCATTCATTCAGCTTTGCTTGAGTATAATTTCTGCACAAGCCCATCACCTCCACCAAATTTTAAGCTTCTCATTCATCTTTCAGTATCTCACAACATGTATTAATAATTGTTCATTTATTGAAGAGTCACATCTCAAAAGAATCAAGGTTTTATTCTTTTTTTATGGTGTGATTTTAATATTTCTTTCAGAAAGTTGGTACAACTATATAAAAATGAAGATGACATGGAAATTTCCAAGAATCTTAAGACTCAGTGGACTTCTCTGGGCCTAGAAGATGTAAAGTTTGTAAATTACTCTGTGCTGCTCAATCTGCCAGGCCCTTCCCCCAGCACCGTGACTCTGCGCAGCACTGGCCAATGCTTTCATCCTAATGGCCAAACTTGTGGCAAAGAAGCCAGAGAAATTAGCAGCCAAGATCTGCTCTACTCATATGCAGCCTATTCTGCCAAAGGAACTCTTGAGGTAATATGACCATTTGTCTCTGTCATTTACAGTGAAATGGAATTAGAAAGCAACAGCTTTCTTCTAAATTGAACTAACTGGCAAAATGCACTATACAAAAGTAAGCATTAAATGTTCTCAGTGTGGAGGTGGCCAGAAAAGGAGGAGGAAGATTTGGGTTGCCTCTCCCTTTTCTTGTCATATTTAGAAAGTGAAAATATGTTAGACTTTAATTCAAATGAGTTGGATGTGTAACTGAGTCCTTCACATTTTACTTAGTTCATATCATGTAATTTCATTTCATTCCATAATTTTTAAAGGGCAAATTTTAATACATTGATATGGACAAAAAGAATCAAAATGGAGGGGATTGTGTTTTGAGATTGTGTATGCATGCAAGAAATTAGGTGGAAAATTGATGTGATTATTCACACATTCAGATTTGAAACAGTGCTTCGGCTTTCATGATACATGAGCCTAGGAGCCAGGGGTGGCTTATTTCTCTACCTTTTCTGGGTTAGCTTGTTTATCAGTGCTATGGGTTTTTGCCTAGTGGTTAAGTGAACAACTTCTGGAGCAACGCTGACTAGTTTAGAATTTCATATCCCCCATTTATTGGCTGATACTTAGCCATCTGGGTTCATCTCTATAATGGGGATAATAGTATTTCCAACTTCGAAGGGTTGTTGTAAGAATTCAATTAGCTAATACATGTAGGATAGTCACCAGTTTCACTTTCATAGGCAGGTCTTCTGTCTCAATAGGAAAGTATCATTTCAATAAACATATTATGCTTTTTAATAAAATTGGAGGTTGCTTCATTAAATATGAATTGATTGATGATCTGTATCTGCTGTTTGCTAATTATTGTCACAAATTTTTAAGACTCTAACTTATTATTAGCTATCTAATATATGGGATATTTAAAAAATTTAAAGTTGCATTGCAGAGATTCTCAATAGTCAAATAACAATGCATGCTTTTTTTGAATAATGCTTATTTTTCTTTTTTGGGGGTAGTTTTACTGGTGGCTCAGCATTGCCTCTGTTCTATGTTACATCATACTCTGACAGCGGGACTACTTCTAACCAGTAATCCCCTTTTCAAATCTTATCAGTAATTAAATTTAACATTATATTAGATGCATGCAGTATTTATAGTTTGAGACTCATGTAATTGGATTTGATTTATATATATATATATATAGTATTTCTGTTAGGTAATATTGGAAACATACCTATGCATTAGTAAGAATAGAGGAAGAAGCCAGTTCTCTTTCCGTGGCTCAGAAGCTTTAGTCTTAAGCTAGGATTCTAGTTACCCCAAGTGTTTTCTCTGGGACTTCTAGCCTTGCTAAGCCCCACATATTTCTAACCTACTCTTTATCCCAATTTGCTCAAATCCAGCAACATCGTCTCCTCCCCTAAACAGAAACATGTCCAAAACACAGAATAAGAGCAAAAACACCAGGAGATTGAGTGGGTCCTTGGAACCACTCCATCTATTTCACTTTTCAACTTCTTTTGGTGAACATTGATTTTTCTTTAACTGAGGTGATAAGCAAAAGCCATGAAACTATTAACTTGTGTCCCTGTGTCCTTAGCTTGGCCCTCTTTAATTATCTGCTAGGATCAATGGATTGGCAGTAGAATTAGATTGAATGTATTTCACAGATATGAGTCCACCACAAAAAATCTCCCTTAGTGCCCCTGCACTCTCATGCCACAGCTATCCAGTATCCACACATATTTTATATACATGTTTTAGATAGATATATTGTTAAAACTCACGTATGCTAACTAATATTGGTGATCACTAATGATTTTTCTGCATCTCTTTGGATCATTCCCTAATTCAAACCAAACTTGAGTGGTGCTACTGATGATTCAGGCATATCTCCATTTTGATTTTTTTTTTTAAAGGAGGTACCAGAAATTGAATACAGGATCTCGTTTATGGGAAGCAGGTACTCAACCACTGAGCTACATCCACTCCCCCCTCTTTTTTGATTTTGAGTACGTTTTGTTTGCATGAATTTCTATCTGGCAATGTCATTAACAAGTTCTAAATTTTTCTAGTCTGACTGTCAGCAAATCTCCCCACTACTTTTGCTCTTGACAAGGTTATTTGTGGAAGAGGAGTGCCCCTTTTCTTTGAAGACCTGTCATATCCATTCATCATATGGCCATTTTGTATAAGCTTTCAATTTTTGCTTTCTGGTATCAGTCTAAACAGCATTTGTGATATCTGAGATCTGCTTCGCAAACCTACTTAGTGCCAGCATGATGGATGGTGTACTTTGCAAATTCTTTGTAATTCAGTGTGCACTGGAAAGGTGACATTGTTTACCCCATCATAATGACAGGTGGGTCAGTAAAAAGGCGCTAAGGAGAGTTGTCCTGTCAGTTGCAAAATACATATTAAAATGGATACATAAATAATTTAGCATGAGTGTGGTTAGCTTCAGGGAGTAAAAGTGACATATTTTTCTATTAAAAGGTAAAATACCAACTGTGATATAATCATAAGGTTAAAGACATTGGTAGTGAGTACTGACACTGTCGAGTCAATCTTATAAATAGAACACATGGCTTTTATGTAATTCCTATGCAATCATTTCTTTTGTCCCCTGCGAAACCCAGGCAGATGCAAAGAAATCAAAGGGAATAATTAATATTTACTATAAATTGTTCAGATCGGGTCTGCTATATTCTCATTTTTGAACAGGTGATTTTTCTTATCCATATACATCTTATGGATTTTGGATGTTTTCCTACTGTAAAGTATTATTTTTTGTCCAAAGGAAAAGCCAAATAGAACAATTTATGGAGAAACTTATTTTCAACCACTCACTAACTTTGCATAAGATATACTGTTACCTACACATTTGTCACTCCTCCATTCCACAGAGAGTAGAGTTTAAGAGTCCAGAGTAGCACTCTTCCTTAGTACCTGTACATCTGCAGCTTGCTCACTTCAGTGCTTTAAGCCTGAGGTACTAATAATAGTACCTCAAATGGTCATTGTGGGGAAGAAATGATATAAACCTCTTAAAGGACCTGGAACTTAGAAAACACTCCACAAATGTTATCATTATTGTTTGATAGAAAATAGACAAATTTAAATAAGATAAATTAAGAAAATGTCAGAACTATGTATCTTAAGAGTTGGAAGTATAACTTTTATCATATTTGTCTGAATATAATCTTCCTGTCTTGTTTAACATAATAAATATAATTCATTGGAAAGGAAAACTCCTTGATAAGTATTAAAAAATAATAAAATATGCATAATATCCTGATCATATTTTTTAAAAATTAAAACTGACAGCTTAAAGAAACTAGGAGTGATTGTTTGATTTTGGAATGCAAGATGATAAATCATATCAAAATGGTCCGGAAGAGTGCATTGCTTGCCTTTGTGTGTAAAATATTAAGACATAGTAGTTTAACACATGAAATCTGCACACTGTATTAAGTATTTCATCAGAAAATCTTAAAGAGTAAAATATAACCACTACATGGAATCCTTGGATAATTAACAAGCTGAGGCCTATTTTTTCATGGCTTGGAAAACTTTATCTTTCTCATTTTTAATATTTTTAAACAAAAGCAAACTTATCAGTGCTATAGCAAAAAGCAGAGATATGTATTAATCTGTGAATGATTCCAGTCATAGATAAAAATATCAGGAAGCTGGGGAAGTAGAATGGAATAGAATATTTAAACTTTTGTTGTCTGAGTATGAATAAAGCTACTGCCTCACCAATGCAGAAAAGGACTAGAGCAGTTTTCCAATGGTGAAAATGACTTTGCATTTTATCTGTCTCCTTCCTTTTTCTCTTGTGGAATCAATCTTTTGATCAACAATGCACAATTTTGAGATAAATGGCCACAGCTGCATATATTTTTTATTAGTTTTTGTTTTGTTTTGTTTTTAATCTTTCTAAAGCCTGGCCCCAATATGAGCTTCTGTTTCTAGTTTCAGGAACTCTATGTACTAACCAACTAAGTTTAGCAAACAATCCCATAATTGCTGCTTCCTAATCTGAGGATGATAACCATGGAAATGGTTTCCATATATTTAATGTATACATATATTCCTACATTCAAAATTTACACTGAAGCATTTACAAATAAAGAAGTGATATAGAGCAACATATCACATGTAGTTAAACATTTGTTAGAAAGTTTATATCTTCTATCTGGAAAAGAGAACAAAAGCCTATTTTATGAAGCAAAAGTTTTAACAAAGATAGCTAAATTAAACTAAGTGGTTAAAGTGCAACAGATTTTTTTCCTCTTCATTATAAAAAAACTCACTGCATTTCTAGTGAGAAAGCTTTTGAAGACACACTTTTAATGTGTCTAAAGTTGTTTCTAAAGATATCTGAATCCCCATAATTGTTATTTTGAAGGAAAATTCTATGTCAAGGTTTTTATTTTTATTTCTGGTTTGATTTAAAGCATACCACTTAAAAAGTTAAGTGATGATGTAACTTTCTTAGCAGATTTCATTTCTATTTTAATCTCCATAAAATACCACTTAAAGATTTGGTTTACTAAAAAGATTTACCTTGTTTCAGTAGGTGCTACAAATTCAATCATTTCAGAACTAGAGAGATCTGTGAAAAAGTTAGTCCTTAAGTTTATGCACTATTTAAATATACTAATCCAACTGATTTTAAAAGTTATATTTCTTATATTACTTTCATGGCCTCCAGGAAGAATTCTCTTGAACGAATTTGCAACTTCTTCAATATCCTCACCTTAATCAGTTGAGTATCATTTATTAAATAAAGTGTCCCGTGATTATTAATGTTATTCTTTATATTTTAATTTGATACTAAAAGATTGACTAGTGTAGAATTTAACCACCTGGGTCTCACAAATATAACAAGAAACATTCAAAATTCAACAAATATGCACTGGTGCCTTTTATATGCCAACCACTGGGGGTACAGTGATAAGAAAGCTTTGAACTCTGCCCAAATGCAGCTGTCAGTTAAATAGGAGAAAGTGGCATTTAGATGGGCACTTACAAAACTGTATGTCTTGATACTGGTATGAGCACTAGCAAATTACCTAAATATTCTAAGCTCTAGTTTCTTCATCCATAAAATGATCAGAAGTATCTATCAAATGAAAATATTCTGAAAATAGACTGCAAGCAGTTTAATTCAATCTGGTTAGTAAAATGTCTAGCATGGTGGTACAATAAATGGTTAAGTATTGATTTTGTCTTTCTTTTTGTCATATGGAAACAGTCTTGTACAATTTAATCCTGAACTCTTCTTATTAGAACACACACATACTCCCACATACACATAAAAGTTATATGAATATTCAGTGTCCTAACAGCTAGCTTTTCCTGTGCACCGCCTCTTACCTTTCTTGCCTCTCTTTCTTACCTCTCTTTTGCTGTTACCCACCATCTTGACAGTATACTCTTCCCACTTTGTCAAGGCCTAGGCACAAGCTTCAACTCATATCTCTAATGCATACTTGTTTTCTGTTTCAACCACCTAGCAGAGCCTCCAGTAGGGTGTTGTCCCATCACTTTACAAGGCAAGAGAAGTGTCCCCTTGGACTGCTGAAGTCTGCTCAAGCCAGCTCACACTGCTGGTGTGAGTCAATTCTGTACCATCTTTCCTAACTCTTATCCTCTCCTTCTAATTCCTCATTCAGTAACTTCCCATTGGTAGTTTGTAATCAGAAATGGTGAGAGAATTTAAACCACAGAAATTTGCAAATGCTACACATCTTGTCTTTTTTCTTTTTTTTCCAGCAAGCTGGTTTTCTACCATACCACTTCCTGACACTCCACAAGAGGCTGGATTGCTAATTAAAGCATGGCCTCAATATTTGAGTGGGGTAAACAGAGCCAAGAAAATTATCAGTGGGTAGAAAATGAGGGTACACTAAGTGTCACTTCAAACCTTCTAAATTGTCCAACTAGGGAAGCTGAGGCTACTCAAAATTCAGTAACGGTATTGTAAGGGGCAGAAAATTTCCCTCTGGTTTTCCAGGGTCTGAGAAGGGACATTCTATGGGAGATTAAGAGGTAAGTAGAATTCTCCTCAAAAGTTCTGCAAGATGTAAACCTTTCTGTGGTACCCTGGGTCCTTGGACATTTTTTAAAACATCTACTGACCCTCCCTCCTGCTTCTTAAACAACCAGGACTGGGCCACTAGCTACCTGTCTGGACTTTCAAAACAGTGACCCTGTTTCTCCATTGCCCTTCATCATCCTCACCCCAGGAGAATTATTGACTTTCACCAACTCATACCAGAATGCTTATCTTTAAAGCAATTTTATAGTGCTATTGGTGATTGTTTTGTTTTGTTTTCTTAAGGGTTTTATTGCTAGTTTTTTGCAGGGAAAACGAATATATAGCATACGCATTGGAAAAGTGATAAAGGTCAAGAAATTTTCATGATTAAATATCACTGATATTTATGAAAATATAAATGAATTAGGACTAACCTCTTTTATAACTAATGCATTATATTCATTCTTATGTTGAGAAAGAGCTATCTAGTTTTAGTTTCTTTATATCTCCCTTTTGTTTCTAGGATTTGTCAATCAAATGGGACCAAATCTTCTCCTCGGTCTAAAAAACAGCTTCATGTCTCCTTTTTGGTTAAAAACTGGCCAAGCAATTGACTAATCTCAGTTGTATATTACCTCAGATCTGCCACCTACCTGTTGCTCTTTCCTTCATTGAGAAACTTCCTGAAATTCCATTCTTATCCAATCCCCACTCATGTAAGGATATCAATAACTTCCTATTTCAAAATCCTACAGACACATTTTAGTCCTTAGCTATCTGACATCTTTGTGTCATTTGATACAGTTCTCATTCTTTCTTCGAGGATTTTTAAATTCCCTCTACCTTCTCCAAGGTCAGTGCATGGCTCCTCCCTTCTCATCATTTGGATGTGCTCTCCTTAGCAATACCTTCCTTGACTTTAAGTAATTTCTCATCACCCTCTTTGTTATTACTCCTTATTCATAGTCTTTAGGGCATAGCACAATCTAAAGTTTTCTGAACTGTTGTTGTCTTTGTTTACTTATTTTTTGTCTACGTCTCACCAAGAGAAAGTAAGCATGATATTGAAAAGAACATTTGAAACTCTTTTCCCACCGTCTCACAGCAAACTAGATTATAGCTTGACACATGTATTATTGAAAAAGAAAAGAATTATCTCTTCAATACTCTCTTCCTTGGGCTTCCATAATTCTGGATTTTCCTGGATTTTCTCCTACTTCTCTGCATGATTTTTCCATAACCTATTTTTCTTAAAAATGTATTTTTACTTTATAAAATGACTTTTTGTTTAATAAAAATGTCTAAAAAGGAAAAATATTCCAGTTGATTGCACTATTTTAAAGATTATTTGCCAAAGAATACAAATGAGTATCTAAATAATTTCTCATTGATTATTTATCAAATTTTGGGAAACACTTAAAGAATTTTTTCCTCTTGAAAAAAAAATTTTTTGGAGGTACCAGGGATTGAACCTGGGACCTTGTACATGGGAAGCAGGTGCTCAACCACTGAGCTACATCCTCCCCCGTTGTTTTTGTTTTTTTTAAATCTAATATTCAATCTTATTCTAAATTTGAATCATTTTGCCTATTTGGAGGCTGTAGAATTAAATCTGGAAATGTAACCCTGAAAGAACTGTTCCTCATTTTGGTGAAGTTTATAGATTACAATGACTTTAAATTTTCTCATCCTTTAGATGGATATACATTATGTTAGATATAAAACTGAAGGAATTTGGCAAATTTATTGAATAAATACTGTATGCCAAGACACATGGCAATTCTGGCTTATATTTCTTCTACTGAAGCATGGTCACTGTGCCACTAAACATTGCATTTAGTTTATCATTGTAGTAAATATTTATTTCAACAACAACAAATATATATATATATGTATAACAGAGAAGAAAAATGATAAAATTAAGAGAAGCCACCCTTTATCTGATTCTTTAAAATAAAGACAGCAAAATGGATTGTGTATCTCCTGCTTCAGGCTGAATTCAGTTGGGCTATACCAGTCAAGCCCATTAGCCAGCATCCCTTCTGACTGGTTGAGTCCATTCTAACTAATTAAAACTTGTGCTATACTCATCATTAAATACTTTAAATATTTCTCCTGTTCATGCCAACCCCTATTGGCTATCTAAAGAATGTTTTGAGAAAGATTTTTAAAAGATTCTTGCTGATTTTGTGTTGTCTGTCCCTGGAGTGAGAATAAGGAATGTTGGTTTTATGCTTCACTACATTGTGGAATTCAAGATAATGTACATGATGTAAAGCCTTTGAGTGAACTTGAAAAAATGTACTCATAAAATTCTAACAATATCTGAATTTCAAGCTTTTCATAAATAATTTTAGAAAGGAAAAAATAAATGTGGAAGATTGTTTTGATTTTATAGGTTTTTTATAATCATTAGCACTTTAATTGAAGAACATTAAAAAGCTTGATCACATAAGATAGTAGTAAATTTCTAAGTGAAAACTTGAACTTAGAAGAAGAGTACTTCTGATAAAATTGTTTTTGATCAGTAGCAGAAGTGCTGGGGCTTGTCATTTCTGACTTTGAGTAGAAAATAACTGTTGTAATCAAAGTAGGTTTTTCAAATATTCTGTACATTCTGAATTCCCCTTAGAGACAAACTAGGAGGACCCCAAATGATTGATTTGGTTGAAAATGTCAAGTATGAAAAATTACAAAGCATTAATTATTTCATAAACATGAATAATTTTTGCTATCATAAGGTGAAAGAGAAGCATGGCAATGGACTCTTTCCTTCAGTGGATCCCAGACCACCTCTTGGTCATTTATCTAACTTAGTACGCCTTCTATGATTCTTGCATGTATTTTATTTAGCTGACTACAGGAAATGAAGGTTCTGTTTTTTTAACTTAGTTATTCTTTTCTGTTGCTTCTGATAGGGATAATCACTCTATTCCAATACAGGTAGGAGTTCATCTTTCCAAATCTGTTTCTGAAGCAAATATCTAGCCAATTTGATGATGACTGTTGCAGTTTGGCAGTTTGATGTAATTATGAATTCCAAAAATCTATATTAGATTATGCTTGTAAACTGATCTGTTCATCTGGGCATGATTAAGTTATAATTGGGGCTTTGGTTGGTCCACATCAGTAGGGCATTGAGCCCCACCCCTTGGTGGGTGGGGAAATCAAATATAAAGGCAAGGCAAAGGACAGAGGAGGCAGTTCTGATGTTGGAGTTTTGATGCTGGAGCCCGGGGAGGCGAGCAGACAGAGGAGCTTGGTCATGAGGAAAGAAAGAAGGCCCCAGGAGAGAGACGAGCCATTCGCCTGACAGTTTCGCAGCTGAACTTGTGGAGAGAAGCAAAGCCTAGAGATCCTCATAGTCTACAGCTGACCTTGTGGAGAAAACAGAGGAGCTAAGCCTGGAGAGAAACGTAGCCCCAGAAAGAGAGAAACCCAAGAAGCCTGAACCCTGGCAAACGTCAAAAGCTGTTTTGCTCCAATACGTGGCAACGGACTTTGGTGAGGGAAGAAACTTATGCTTTTTGGCCTGGTAACTGTGGACTTTTGCCCCAAATAAATACCCTTTATAAACACCAATCACCTATTGTATTTTGCATCAGCACCCCTTTGGCTAACTAATACAGAATTTGGTACCAGGAGTGGGGTAGTGCTTTTGCAATTACCAAAATTTTGGAATAGTTTTATAAATGGGTAAGGGGTATCTTTTGGAGGAATTGTGAAATGCTTGATGGAAAAGGCCTACATTACTTTGAAGAGACTGTTGATAGTAATATGGATGCTAAAGAGGCTTTCTATGATGTCTTAGAAGTAAATGATGAAACTATTATTGGAAACTGGAGGAAAGGCGATCCGTGTTCTAATGTTGCAGAGAACTTAGCAAGATTAGCTCCTGGTGTTATATGGAAGACAGAATTTGAAAATGGTGAACCAGAGCATTTAGGTGAAGAACTTTCCAAGGTAAACTCACAGAATGTGACTTGGGTTCTCCTTGCAGCTTATAGCAAAATACTAGATGAGTGAAATACATTAAGGACTGAACTTTTGGGCACTAAGAAAACAGAAACTGATTCCGGAACTTCCAAATTTCTGGAAATCAAGTCCCCAGATAAAAGTGCCCCATTTGAAGACTTAGCTAAACCTGGAACTTGTAAATCAAAATTGAAGATGCAGTTATCTCGGAAAGACTTGAGGAAAGTCTTACTGTCTGATGGCTTGTACCCCTGCTTCTTGCATGCTAAACCAACAAAGTTTTTGAGAGAACTGTATGAACAAAACCACTGTCATCTTGGACAAAAAGGGACATGGAAAAGAGAGAGTGAAGAAGAAACAGCTTTAAGAGGAAAACCATGGAAGCTGAGATCTGGAATTAAGACATCACCTTGGGCCAAGAGAGGAGCCCCACCCATGTGTGCAGAGAGGGTGAGTTTGCCCCAACAGTTGAAGAGGGTGGATGTTCCCACCCAATGTTCTGGGAGAGTTTTGCCACCCCAGGGTACAGGAAGGGTGGAGCACATTCCTCAAAGATTAGGGTGGTTAAGATCAGCACCCCATAGGTCTGAGAGCGGTGCTCCTGTCCCCCATGGATTAGAGAAGGCCAGGTGGCCAACCCATTGCTCTGAGAGGGTTGAGCCTGTGTGCCAAAGGTTAGGGAAGGCCAGGTGGTCAACTCATTGCTCTGAGAGGGTTGAACCTGTATGCCAAAGGTTAGGGGGAATGTTGTCTTCACCTCACTGTACTATGGGGGCTAAGACTCTAACCCAAAGATTGGGTAAGGTGTGGCAATCACCCCAACACTCTTGGAGGGTGAGGTCTGGAACTTGGTTCATACCCAGATGCTTGATGATGGTAGAACCAAGAAAATGGCCATTGGGCAAGCCTATGGAAAGGGTGGGTCCCCATGTGGCCCCAAGGAGAAGAATGACCCTCAGACTTTGAAATGGAATGGAGGATGTCCTGCAGTTTTACTGAACTGTAGAGGACCCATGACTCATGTTTAACATCCCAATTTCTCCTTATGATAATGAAAATGTTTATCCTTTGTCTATCCATTTGTATACTGGAAGCAGTTGAATGGTTTTGTAAGTTTCAGAGGTCTACCACAGAGGAGATTTTGCCTGAAGACAAACTGTATTTCTTTAAACTGATTATGATATGATTTTGAACTTGCATTGTCACTGATTTAAGGTTTTTTGAATATTGTCATGTATTTTGGAATTCAGAGGGTGCAGTGTTGCAGTTTGGCAGTTTGATGTAATTATGAATTCCAAAAATCTATATTAGATTATGCTTGTAAACTGATCTGTTCATCTGG
>JAQZBX010022404.1:0-31592 GCA_029593785.1 Cabassous unicinctus
GGAGTTGGTCTATTCAGATTTTTTCAGATGGGAGTACATCATACTTCTTAGACATGGATATCTATGTCCTTCAATAGGGTTAGGAAATTTTCTACCATTATTTCTTCAAATATTCCTTTTCCCCATTTTCCCTTCTCTTCTCTTTCTGAGACACCCATGACATGTATGTTTGCACATCTCTTGCTGTCAGTTAGTTCCCTGAGACCTTGTTCAAGTTTTTCCAAACTTTTCTTCATCTGTTCTTTTGTGTGTTCAATTTCAGAGGCAATTTCTTCAAGCTCATCAATCCTTTCTTCTGCCCCCTCAAATCTGCTATTATATGATTCCAGTGTATTTTTTATTTCATTTATTGCACCTTTCATTCCTATAAGATCTGCTATTTTTCTATGTATGCTTTCAAATTCTTCTTTGTGCTCATCCAATGTCTTCTTAATATCTTTAATTTCTTTAGCCATCTCATTGAATTTATTAAGGCAATTTGTTTGAATATCTATGATTAGTTGTCTCAACTCCTTTACGTAATCTGGTGATTTATCTTGTTCCTTTAACTGGGCCATATCTTCCTGTTTCTAGGTATGGATTATAATTTTTTGTTGGTGTTTTGGCATCTGGATTACTAGAGTATTAATTCTGGGTGCAGTTTTTCTCTTAACTTTGGGCTTCCTGCTTTTTCTCCCTTCCTGGTTGTATAGTAGGAGCCAAGTATGTAGTTGGTGCTATAAGCTGTGGAGCCTCAAACTGCCCTCATTTCCCCAAGGACCAATGGAGCTTCTCCCAATTTTCTCCTTTGCCAAGGGTAGGGATAGAGCCACAGCTGTGTCGAGTAATACAACTCATGCAGGCCTAGACTGTAGTTGCCCAGAGAAATTAATGAAGCTTCACTCCCCTTTCTCTCCTGCCTGGGGCAGGGATGGAGGTACAGGGGTGGGGAGCAATCGATGCAGTGCAGGACCAAGATGACCACAGTTGTCCTGGTAGCCTTCCAATTATTCAGTCTGTGCCAACAAAATGTACCTGCAGTTAACTGGATAGGCTGGTGCAGGGCCTGCCAGCTTCCTCCCTGCTAGATGTGGGGCTGAAGTCTAGGCTATGTCTGCAGGCCAACCTGGGTGAAAGAAACCATTCTCTACCATCAATGTGATTTTCAGTCAAGCTGGCTTTCCCTCATGCTGGAGGTGGAGTCAAAATGATGGCTACCAGCTTCTTTCTGACTTGGACATGTTCAAACTTTAGCTGTTCTTAGAGTAATACTTTAGCCAGCCGAATTTACTAATCAGTAGTTGAAATCAGTGGCCAACCGTCTCTTCCTCTTCTGTTTTGGGGAAATAGAGCTTCTAATTCCTGCCACAGAATAGCTCCTGGGGTGGCTTGCACTGCCAAAGTAGGATGATTGCTGGCCTCTGCTGTGTGACCTGTAGTTTCCTAGAGAGGCTGGTGCAGCTCTCCCCAGCTCCTTCCCTGCTCAAGGTGGGCCTGTGGCTAAAGCTAGAACTGCAATCTGATCTAGATGGAAAGAAGCCTGTCCCTACCAACACTGTGATTTTCCGTCAGCCTTGCTTCCCCTCATGTCAGGCATGGAGTTAAGATGGTGGCTACTGGCTTCTTTCTGACTTGGACTCATTCAAATATTAGCTGTTCTTAGGATTATATTTTAGCCCGCTGAATTTACTAATCAGTAGCTGAAGTTGGTGCCCATCTGTCTCTTCCTCCCTCATTTTTGAAAGGTGGAGCTTCCAATTCCAGCTGTGGAATAGTTCCCATGGGGGCTTGTGCCTCCAGTGGAGCATGGGCACCAGCCACCGTGGTGTGGAGTGCACTACTTATGAATCTTCTCTGCATATGGGCAGTCTCCTCCTTCCATTCTTTCAAGGATGTTGCAGGATGCACTTCTGGTATCCTGGAGCCCCCAATCAAGTGCTTTAGATAGCTCTGGGTGATTACTAACTGCCCTGTAGCAGGAGCTGATTCTAGAAGCTCCTTACTCTGCCACCATCTTGCTGGTTGTCTCCTTCCCTTTGTTTTTGATATTAAACTTTCTTATTTTAATTCCTTCTGAGTCTCCTCTTCCACTGTTCACTACTATTGTCCTTCACATCTTAGAGCTTTCCAAGAAATAACTCTGACCCTTCAGGTTAAAAGTCCCCACTGTTGACACTAGACTATCTCCCTCCTTCTCTCCTGACTTGACCATCTTTCCATCCTGGCCTTTCTGCTCAATCGCTTATGATTGTAGTTCTTTGCCATTATTTCTCAGTCCCTTTGCTCTGTACAGCCTTTTCTTCTGAAAACAAAATAAAGCAAAACAAAAAAAAGATAGAAAATCATCTCTCTCTTTCATCCTCCTTCTAAAGGCATTCTCTAATTCCCTAAACCTAACAATGTAAATGAGTACAGATTTCCCCATAATTTTGGTATCTAAAGTATTCAATTTATTTCTTACTGTTCTTACCCTTGCTGCCAGGAAGTTAATCTCCTTTACTTCCCTGTGGTTAGGTTTCCTCATGTGTAAAATGGATATATTCATGATATCCATTTTTTAAGTGAAAAAAGGAATTTATTGGTTCACATAACTGAAAAGTCCAGGGACTATAGCAGCTTCAGGCATAGTTAATTCCAGGGGCAAGAATAATGTCAACAGGAACTCAAGTTTCTGCATCTTTTGGCTCTTTCCTTTGCACTGGCTTATTCTTTAACTGGCTTAAACCATGTGGTGAACCCTGTTGCTTCCATCTTTTCAACCTACAAAACTTAGCAAACTCAACAAAGAGAGTTTCTACTCCCTCACAGTTCAGTAAAATTTGTAAGGTTGAGGATCACTGGACCAACTTGGATCACATGACCATTCCTGAACCAATTGCTATGGTTGAGGAAAGGAAATGTTTGGATTGAGCAGGTCTGAATTATATGTCCACCCATGAAGTTCATGGTTGGGTTAGTCCATCTGAACTACATGGACTGAGACTAGGGAATGGTGGTTCCAAGAAATATCAAGGAGTTGTTACAAGAACATGGAATGAATCTAGGCTATCAAAAACAAGTGATGTCTGTGATGAAACAAGATATTGAAAAACAATCTCTGCTCCTGTATTTGAATAGTAACAGCTGGCATTATTTTTTTCTTGATAATAAATAAAAGTATTCTGAAAACTCCATGAGGCATAAATAATTTTGTCCTCTCTTCAGAAAGCCTGTAATCCATGTGAAAGGAATAATAACCATGTCCAATAACATACTTTGGATGATAATACAGTAGAGTTTGAATATAAGCAAACTCAGTGGTCATGAGTCTGTCCGCCCAACAGTCTTGCTGATGTGTATCAGGACAACTAACACCCACTGGCAAATAATTTGTGAGGTTGTGTCAGGAGCAAATTTTAAATTCAATGGAAAACGTTTCTTGTGTTCCTTCAAGTATTTTTTGCCAAGTTGTACTGGTACATTTCTGTGAGTACTGGTGAGTAAGACTCATCACTGTATTATTGCAGAAGAGAGGAATGAAGAGTGACTTGAATCTTTACTCCTTCCAGATCTGGTAGAAATGGTCTCAGATGTTTAAAATGACCACATAGATATAGCCACAGAGGCTTATTCTGTACGTTAAACAAGGAGAAAATAGAAGCTGGTCCTGGTGGGGTGACATGTGGATTGCTTCTGTTTAAAATTCTTGGTGGAATTAGGCAAAAATAGGCTGAAGTGGGTTGTATTCTTGCCAAGCACAGTAGGTCTGACTGTAGCAACACTTCAAAAAAAGTAGGCAAGGTCAAAGTCAGGTAAATAGCAAACGGGGTACCTTCAGCAGGTCCAGTCATACAAATAGTGAAGATATAACCTCGAAGAACAGGCAGATTAATAATGAAGCTCTGTAAATTAGTTCTTATTCTAGGTTTTTCCAGGGTAATCTGTAGGGCTTACTCTGGATACAACTTTTTTATCTCAGTTGGCCAGTCAGCTATAGCAGCTTTCATTTTACTGCTCATCTGACCAGTGTAAGTTTCAGCTCAGGAGAAGGCCAGCAAGTAGGCTATCATGGCATGGTCAAAGGGCCTGCCTCCAAATAACCCCAACAGCTACAGTTGATGGTACCAGGTAGCAAAAGTCTCATTCTTAAAAGAACTCCTTCCATTAGCTGGGAAAAAAAACAACTTTTTTTCCAAATGGCCAATTTTTTAATCACATATGAAAAAAATGTTGCAAGATTGTCTATTGTGGATCAACTGTTATATGTAGTTAGAACTGAGTAGTCATAATTCAGGGGCAGAATAGGCAGGTTTGCCAGTGACAGAGGAAGTGTTTTGGCTTTTTTTCTTCTTCAGGATTTTAGTTCATTAATCCTGAAAGCAGTAGTTAAGTTGAATAAAAACTAAGGAGTAGTGAACTGCCACTATTTGAGTCTTACAGTGACCTGCAGTTTGAGAATAAGTTGAATGGTAACCAGGTACTGAGCCCTTTTCAGGTAATGTTGCCAGTCATTGTGTCTCTGAAGGCTTTGACTGAAAAAAAAAATGAACACTCATGAACAAATGCTGCCTTTGTTGGATAAAATAGCATCAGCTATTTGGCTTGAGGACTCCTATTTTGCTATACAGGGCTGTGCTGAATCTGGGTAGAAGAAGAAAGGACTGGAGGTGAAAGCCACATCATAATGGCAGAATGCCTTTGGGTCACAGTGGTCCACATGAACAATATATTTTTCTCTGGAAAGGTAGTAGAACTCAATCATGGTCAAAAATCCAGGTACCAGATTTGCAGAGGTGTTCACTTTGGATGGATCACCCTCAGAGTTTCTGTTCAGAGACAGAAGCTCAGGTCTTCTAATTCCCAGCAAAGGTGCTGGTGGCAGTCCCACTCAGTCACTGCCTCTTTTCTCACAGCAAGATCAACAGTCCAAAAATTTGAAATTAAGAAAGTTCAGCTCCAGAGTTGATGCCCCATCATGATAAGCTCTTATATTGGTCAGCCAAAGGGGTGCAGATCCTCTATGCTGTTTTTATTTTTCTTCACCCATTTACTAGTATCTAAAAATGTTACTGGAAATTCATTCTATTGGAGGTGAAATTTCTGCTATTATTGTTAATACCAATGTAAATACAGATAAAATTCAATATTGAAGACAGCTCATCAATGTGTGTGTGATGAAAGGACAAATTTTGGTAAAGTACAATGCGGTGGTAAAAATAATGCTTTTACCATATTAAGAACTCAAAGGTAAGAAGATTTTCTCGAATTGATTTTTGTAGACAGTCCTTCATGATGTATCTAAGAAACATGTGCTATTCTACTAAGTTAAAGAGAAACTGTGGAGATTAAAATTTATAACTACTTTATATACATATATGGTTATCTCCATGCCTTTTTACGTACTTGTGTACACACATGCACACACCAAGTAACTGAATAGTGACTTCAAAAATTTTGAACCTTTGAAGAATGTACATATAGTAGTGACCTAGATGTCCTTAAAGCTAATGAACATTTCTAAAGAAATTTTTTAAAATTTGTTCAGAAATTATACAAGTCAGTTGTATATCTTTATTCCAATTATTCAAGAAAGTGGCAAAGTTTGTAGAATTTAGCTAGTTACAATTCCTAAAAGGAAAGCTTGCATCCACATAGATATGAAAAGCAGGCAGGAAGAAAAAAAAAATTAAACAATGAGAACTCCTGTAATGATTTAATTTTGAAATTCCATAATTTCATTTTGGAATATTTGGGCTGACAACTGAATTAGATCAACCTACAGTTTTTGCAAAACACTTGACACCACAGTACTCTCGCCAGTTTCTAAAGTCAATCACTTTCTTAATATTTATTCTTGTGGGAGTGTGAAAAATCCCTTCACTCCTTGCTGAAGCGGTTTTGAATCCCAGAGAAATGTCTGAAGTGGAATGAGTGGTAGCCTTTTAAAAAAAAAAAAAAAAATTAAATTAAAGCAGCAAAGGGTGATTGTGGGCTTGGAGGTGGGAAGGGAGAGTCAGCAACTTGACTGTTCTTGGAATAATTCGTTTAAGGAAAGATTTTGGGCAGAACACAAAGATCTAGAAATTAATTGCATTAAAGCTCTTCATGCCCATGAGTCTCTGGGCAAAACTTTGTGTCCACCCAGGGGAACATACCTTGATTTGAAGAGTTCTGCTCCAAAGAAGGAGTGTTTGGACCAAATGATCCAATGTTGTGAAGAAAATCAGGTGTCGAAGAAGCACATTTGCAAATAGTGTGCAGCTCTCACTTATAAAGTGAGATACACTGTCTAGAGCAAGAACTATAATGTCACTCCAGATGGGGGTCTGGTTTTTACGTAGAATCATCTTATATTACCTAACCTTTAGGAGACCTCACCGGGTCACATCCAAAGTTCACTCAGCTATACTGAGACATTTTTCCACATGATTATTTTTTTAATAAGTTTTTATTTTGGAATATTTTTCTATTTATAGAAAAGTTGAAAAAGTATTGCAGAGAGTTCCCATAAACCCCTAATCAACTCCTTGCTAATGTTAACAATTTATATAATCATGTTACATTTGTCAAACTAAGAGATTTACATTGGTACAATCATATTGACTAAACTCCAAATTTTATTCAGTTTAATTTTTTACTAATATCATTTTCCTTTCCCAGGATCCTATCTGGGACACCACATAATCTTTGGTTTCCATGATTTTGCTGCAGGAATATTGGATGACTTTTACAGAAGACTGTCATGGTCATTGCTAATGTAATGCTCCCATTTTAAATGCATAGCATAGGATTTTATTTTATACATCAATATTCTACAAGTTTATCAACAAATCTCATTATTTCAAGGTTAGTGATTAATATTTCCCTGGATAGTATCAATTTACTAGCTCATATATTCATTCATTCATCCAAAAAGTAATTGATCACCTTCATTGGTGCTCTGTAGGTATAATGGGGAATGAGAATCCCACAGACCATGTACAATTGGTTGAGAACCCTGAAGCATGCTAAAAATGACTTCATGTGAACCAGCCGTAGTATCTTGCTCAGCCTGATTAAATATATATCTGCAACAGAACACTAGTGCTGAGTTTTTCCAGATAACAGCATGAGGTGGTGTGAGCCAGACAACCAAATATACAATGGGATGCCTATAGTGTATTTATTATTAAGAGATTTTTGCAATTTGAATAACAGAAGTATCCAATAATAAATAAAACACTTAGAACTATAAATTCTAAAAGAAATGGAGGAATAAAACACTTTATTTCTTAGATCAAGACAAAAATACAAGCATTCCCGTGTTGTCCCTTATTTAAAGAAACATCTTCATTTGACATTCTGGGCTCTTAAACAAATGTGCAGGCAAGAGTGTGATTCAGGTCTGCTTGGGATGGCCTCAGTTCACTCACCTGTCTTACCAAAAGCTCTGCCCAGAATTTCTTCAATTGTCAGAGAACATGTCCATGTAAACCATGAAGGGATCCAGACCATCTTCAAAGCTAATTCTGTTCTTACTTTTATTTTCATAGCACAATATTCAGCCCTGATCCTGAGGATGTGGTCAGATGTCAGTATTTCATTTGTGGGTAAATGAGGCATAAAGAACACCATGTTGCTCCTGAAGAGAGAAATGCCAGCATCATTTGTCCTTGAGATAAATAGAATAATTTCTTCTATAAGTATTTATGATTTCCCTTTTAGCATATGGTTCCTTTTTTTATATTCATGTATAATAAATATCAGCAATTTCTTAGTTTTCCATCATTTAATAACTAAGTAGCAGTTTATTAGGTCACAGTGTTGCAGATCAGAAGTCTGGGCATAGGGTGTAGCAGCCTCTGCTTATGTTATTACCAAGCTAAAATCAAAGAGTTATTAGGGCTACATTCTCTCCAGAGCATGGAGTTTTCTTCCCAGCTCTTGGGGTCTAGCGGACACCAGTTCCTTTGATTGTAGGGCTGAGATTATATTTCCTTGCTTTCTGTCAGCTCTCCTCTCCTACTGGCAGTCCTTATTCCTTGCCATATGGCCCTCTTGATCTCCAGATCCAACATATGATCTTTCCTTCCATGTGAAATCCTTCTTATGTAGGAATGTTATGTGTTCTTCATTTCTGACTAGTAAAGCAAAATTGAAAAGTCTCATGTGCAAAAGTCAGGCACTCTTGGATATTCTCTCCTCTTAAAAGTCAACATATTTCATTATATATGCAAATCCCTACAGAGGAGAACCTAAATTAGTGTTTGAAAAACTGGGAGAAGATTTGTATATACCAGTGGCCAGAAATCTTGAGGGCCCTCTTAGAATTCAACAAATGACAGTAACTCTTTAATCATGTCCCAGAGATTGTTTAGGCCCTAACTTTATCTTTGGAACTGGGGAGTATCTGGACAATTTCACTTTTAAAATTCTTATGTGATTTCAGAGAAAGAGAGAAGAGAGGAGCTAGTTTCCCAGCTGGCATAGAAATGACAGTGGCATTCACACTTTCTGCTTCATCCCAGGGTTAATGAACCTAAAATGACCTAGAATGTTAAAAAAGAATTAATTCTAACTCTTGTTCCATGGATTCTCACAGCACTTAATCTAAACCCCAAACTTCCACCCAATTAATGTTTCCTTGGGGACAGGCTCTTCTCTCCTTTTGTGCACTCTTTCATTTTTCTTTCTTAAACATCCAAGACCATCTTTTCCCAGGTTCTGTGCATTTTCTGAAGTGCTCTTCACTGAGCTTTACACACCAACTCCTTCTTTTATTCATGCATGAGGTCAACTGTGCCCTCCTCAAAGAGGACATTTCCGTACCCGACGTTTTATGTGGAACTCTCTGATGCGTCACTCTGCATGACACATCCTATTGCATCATCATGTCTTCCATGACTATCTCAAATTTTTGAATGTTCGCAGTCATGTAAAAGAAATTTTATTGTATTAAAGCAGGAAACCTATCAAATACGAAATAGGAATTTAAATTAATTAAGTAAACTTCAGAATATATGTGTATTAAATGTAATTCCAAGGAAGAGCAGAAAAAAATATCATGGAAGATGAGAGCAAATCTGAAGAATGTATTGGCATCTTCTACACCTGTATAAGTGGTGGACCAAGAACAAGGTGGATTTAGGACGAGAAGGAATGCCTTCCCTGATGACACAAGTCTGTGTAGCACCATTCCTGAATGCCTGGTGAGGGGACCCTCTCCTTAGGTAATGGTCTCTTCATGAGTCAAACTGCAGGAAAATGAACTTATTATTAAATAGAATTGGAATGATGCATGCATTTGGGCACTCCACATGAAGGGAGACTTCTTGGAGCATTGGAACATTTCTTTGGAGTAAAAGATAAAATCATGAGATAAAAGGATTTTTTAAATCCATATAATTGTTACACTCCTCCAATTTTCTTTCTCTTCTTCTGACTGTGTTCATTGTGGAGGCTGACTCATGAAATGGACATGGATGCACATTTCCCCACCTGTCTTGCCAAATAGTATTGCTACAGAGGAGGAAATCTCAGAGAAGCATTATAGTGGCTGCAGAAATGCTAGTTGTTTATTGTCTACCGCTTCCAGTAAAATTAAAGCTTTATATGAGGTCAGGGATTTTGTTTTATTTGTTCACTAATTAATGCCCTATGCCTGGAAGTTTCCATGATATTGTTATGGGCATAATTCTATACAACTCATTGATTTGAGATAGGAATAAATGAAGGACCTGCTCTATCAGACCATGGGAGATGACGCTATTTTATCTACTACCACTAGGTGGAGATCTTACAGTTTAGCTCTGCTAATCACTTCATTTGTGATTTGAGAAACTTGCTGACCTAATGAGCATTGTTTAAAGTGACTTGGAAGTATCTGGTGACTCATTTTGGAGATAGTATGTGTGCTAAGGCAATGCAGAGGTCTGCATTTGGATATATTGTGTTGCCTTTTAGATGTTGAAGAGGAAATTCAAATATGTATTTAAAATTCAGAATAGACTGAGATAGACAATTTTTTTCACTATATATTCATTCCGTCTAATGATATGAATATATCCCACATAGGCTCAGGCACCATCTTTATAACACTCAATTAAGTTCTGAATTTACAGCGACACAGACACAATATAAAATAATTTTGAAGTTAATTTATGCTTTCAAGTTTTTTGTGGTGGTTTGTGGAGTACAGGGGTAATTAAAACAATTTAAATCTGGCAATTTTGTTGAGCTTTGTTGAAAATTAGAGTTGTAAGTTCATTTCTGAGCCTTTTGCAGGTGTACAATTGTATTTTCTGTGACCATGATATTTTTATCTAATTCCATTTTTTTATTCACAGCTTACTGCCTAACATATTTACTTTTATACTTTCTGATGCTTTGCATAAGCTCCTCAGGGATGTGGTTGGCTACTCAGAGCTCTATTAATACAGTTTCCTTAGAGATGGGGCCCGAGTGCATCAGAAGTTGAGCACGATGATGTCACCAACCAAACTCCTCATTCTCCTGGTGCTCTGGGGCTCAGATAAGAGGTTAAAAAGAATAATATTTTTATAAAGTTGGAGAATGGTTTTATCATGCAGAGTGAACAAATCATTTAATCTAAAACATCTAATTATATATGATAAATAAGAAAACTTACATTTAGATACATATTTTATATATTTGTGATTCAATATATGATCTACGTTCTTTTCTGATTGCAGGTGCCAGTGGGGACATCGTGATGACCCAGTCTCTAGGCTCCATGGCTGCATCTACAAGAAAGACCATCACCCTCAAGTGCAAGTCCAGCCACAGTGTTAGCAACAACTTACACTGGTACCAGCAGAAACCAGGGCAGGCTCCTAAACTGCTCATT
The DNA here is from genome assembly GCA_029593785.1 of Cabassous unicinctus. NCBI lineage: Eukaryota > Metazoa > Chordata > Mammalia > Cingulata > Chlamyphoridae > Cabassous > Cabassous unicinctus. The sequence continues at coordinate 10,805 of JAQZBX010022404.1, forward strand.
TATTATGCAACCAACCAGGAACCTGGGGTCCCTGATCGATTCACTGGCAGTGGATCTGGAACAGATTTCACTCTCACCATTACTGGATTCCAGGCAGAAGATGTGGGAGATTATTACTGTCAGCAAAGTAACAACTATCCTCTCACAGTGCGTCAGCCTTGAACACAAACCACCACCCAGGGCTGTAGGGCAGTGAGTCCTGCAGCACCAGCTTCTTCTTCCTCACACAGACCTGAACTCTGCTTCCTCCATCTGTCTGAGAAGCTGCATCTTTTAGGGGATTGTACCATCGAAATCTGTGTGTTTTGCATGGGTAGATCAAATGATTGTGTCAATAAATTTCTGTTTCTTAACCTCTGGGAAAGGATCCAGAAAATTTTGCACCCTGATTGGATTGATTCTCTCTACAATGTGTCTCTTTAATGCTGAAAAATTTGTCATCTTAATTTCTTATTCCTTCAATCTTCTTTAATTGCCATAATCCTCCAATTCTGGACCTACCAAATAGTAAATACTTGATCCTTCATACACAAATCCTCCCACATGGAACATCATCTTCCTTCCTTACTTTCTCCATGCATGGACCCTGGGTTTAAGCCAGGCTTGTTGGGTCAATGTCAGAGGAGGTGATTTCTTATTCTACCTTCTTTTTTTTTTCTTTCTTGAAATCTCTTAGCTATAAATTCTCTGTATTCAATAACCCCTTTTGATTAAATTCTGCTTGGAATGTCCACAGCTCACCTCCCTGTCTTCCCAAGAGGCTGTCCAGAATTCATTCAATTGTCAGAGAACATGGTCATGTAGCCTAAAAGGGGATCCAGACCATCTTCATAGCTCATTCTGTTCTTACTTTTATTATCATAGCACAGATTCAGCCCTGATCCTGAAGACAAGGTCAAATATCAGGAAATCATTTCTGGGTAAAAGGTGCATAAAGCACAACACATTGAATCAGAAGAGAGAGGTGTTAGCATCATTTTGCCATGAGCTAAATAAGAAATTTTCTTCTATACGTATTTATAATTTTATTTGTAGAATATGGTTTATTTTTATATATTCATATGTAATAAATATCATAAATATCTGAGATTTCTATCATTTAATAACTAATTAGCCATTAAGTCACAGTGTTATAGATCAGAAGTCTGGGCATGGTGAGTAAGATTCTTGGCTCAAGGTCTTTCAAGGCTATAATCCAGGAGTCAAGAGGGCTGTATTCTTTCCAGAGCGTGGAGTTCCATTCTAAGCTCTTGGGATCTGGCAGAATCAGTTCCTTTGGTGGAACGGCTGAGATCCTATTCCCTTGCTTACTGTTAGCTCTTCTCTCTTAATGATAGCTCTCATTCCTTGCCATATGACCCTCCTGAACTCCAGAGTCAACATATGATCTTTTCTTCCATGTCAAAGCCTACTTATCTAGGAATATTACTCCTTCTTCATCTCTGACAATTAAAGCCATATTGAATTGGCTTATGTGAAAAAGTCAGGCACTCTTGGTTATTCTTCTCTCTGGAATGTCAACAGATTTCATTCTATATGCAAAGTCCCTTCATAGCAGAACCTAGATTAGTGTTTGAACAGCTGGGAGAATGTTTGTATATACTGGTGGCCAGATATCTTGATGGTCCTCTTAGAATTCTGCTTACCACAATATCTTTATGATAATTTCCCATAGATTGATTTTGCTCTAATTGTATCTTCAGCATTGGAGAGGGCCTGGACAATTTCACTTTTGAAAATCATTATATGGTTAAAATCATTGATTTGAGACAAGAATAAATGAAGAACCTGTTCTATAAGACTGTGGGAGAAGAAGTTAATTTATATACTATGACTAGGTGGAGTTCTTACAGTTTAGGTCTGCCAATCACTTTATTTATTATTTGAGTAATACTGACTGACCTACAGAACAGTTTTAACACACAGAGTGAACAAACCATTTCATCTAAAACAGATGATTGTATATGATAAATAAGAAATCCTGCATTTAGATAAATACTTTATACATTTGTGACTCAGTATGTTCTTTTCTGACTGCAGGTGCCAGTGTGGACATCATTATGACCCAGTCTCCAGGCTCCATGGCTACATCTCCAGGAGAGACCATCACCCTCAAGTGCAAGTCGAGACAGAGTGTTAGCAGCTACTTACACTGGTAAAAGCAGAAGCCAAGACAGATTCCTAAACTGTTCATCTGTGGTGCATCCAACCAGGCATCTGGGGCACCTGATCAATTCAGGGACAGATTTGATCTGGGACATTTCACTCTCACTTTCAACAGGCTCCAGGCAGAAGATGTGGGATATTTTTACTGTCAGTAGTATAACAGCCCTCCTCCCACAGTGCTTCAGCCTTGAGCACAACCCTCCTCCCAGGACTGTAGAGCAGTAGTCCTTCAGTACCAGCTGCTTCCTCCTCATGGAAACCTGAATTTTGCTTCATCCATCTGTCTGAGAAGTTGCATCTTTTAGGAGATTGTACTATATAAATCTGATTGTTTTCCATGGGTTAGATCAAATGACTGGGTAAATAAATTTCTGTTTCTTAACCTCAGGGTAAGTGTCCAGTACCTTTTGCACCCTATTGAATTCATTCTCTCTTAGAGATGCCTACTTAATACTGAAAATTTTGCCATCTTAATTTCTTATTCTTTCTATCTTCTTCCCTCTCTGGCAACATCTTCCAAATCTGCACCTACCAAATAGTAAATCCCTAATTGTTCATACACAAATCTTCCCATATGGAGCATCATATTCCACCCTTACTTTTTCCTTGCATGAACACTTTTTGTCAGCCAGGTCTGTTTGGTCAGTGTCACTGAGGGAGATTTCTTACTTTACCATTTCTTTTTCTTAGATACTTATTTTCATTGATTATTTGCATCAAATAATGATTGTGAAATGTCTTTAACATCCATGCTCACTAAATAATGCTTATAGTATTATTTGATGACTTCCATGCTTAAAAGAGGCAAGGATCTGGGTGAGAGTGTTTTAAACACCCTAACATAGTTTTGTGGAGTCTAAAGGTTCAATGACATTGGCTGGCTGTTCCTAAATACTCTAGATATAAAAGAAACGGGTGAGCTAAAGGCTTCAAATTTGCAACTTAAATGTATGAATGATGTGAAATGTCTATGTGTGCTGTATTAGTCAGGGTTCTCTAAGGAAACAGAATCAACAGGAGATATCTGTAAATAGTATGAGATTTTGTAAAATTCTCTCATGTAACTGTGGGGTGCACAAGTCCAGAATCTGGAGGCAGGATACAAATCAGGGGCTCTGATGAAAGTCCAATGAAGGTCCCTGATGAGTTTCTAGGAGACACTGGCTATCCAAAGACGAGCTGGGAAATTCTGTCTAAATTCGGAAATCACTTCTCCTTTTATGAATTCAGCTAATTGGATAAAACATCAGCCATTGCTGATGGCAATCTCCCTGGTTGATGATAAATGTAATCAGACATCTATGCAGTAAATTTACTGATGGCAAAAGTCCATAAATATCCTTTTATTACAATTAGTCCAGTGCTTGCCTTACCAAACAACTGGGCACAATTACCCGGCCAAGTTGATACATTAGCTTAACCATCATAGTCCACCCCTTGTCAACTCGGCAACCATACACATTACCTTAAACCATACTTTGTAAGTAAAAACAATAACAGACATGCATATATATATATATGTATGTATGTATGTGTGTGTGTGTGTGTGTGTATATATATATATATATGTATATAGTTCCACCTCACAATGTTCAACTTTCTTGAATACAACTGGAAACACATTAATTCCCTACAGAATAGGGTGCAACTCCTTGGGTAATACTCACTTTTAAGTTTGACATTTTTAAATATTGTGACATGAAACTAATACAGCTTGTCATATGATAAGGGAAAATGCTGGGGAAGAAAACAAAGAAATTTGTATTGTGTACGTATATAATCATACTCATAATGAAACAAGGAAGAAAGATTCATGACTGTTACAGTCCTTGTTTCTGTAACTGGTCACATGGTCAAAGTTCATATTTATCACTACCTTCTTCCACGACCCATACCATGTTCCTGGTACCCTCAGCAAGCACTCCAGCTGGCTGTGGTTCTTTGCCTGGTGGATTGACCCAAATTTTCATTTCTGAAGATTCTGGGCCATTGTTGGTACTGCTTGGATTTGGTTGCTACAATTTTCCATTGACTTTAATAACAGAGCATGGCAGTACTAAGAGATGGCCTAGAGGATCTCCTTTATTCCAGGCAAACTCTTCTTTACCCATATTATATAGATACAGTCCTATTTCCCCTTGATAGTTAGGATCAATAACCCCAGCCAGTACAATAATTCCCTTATTTTCCTGTTGATTCAGAGGTAAGATGTGCCCAAAGTGGTCAGGTGGCAGTCTTAACTTCCAGTTCAACGGACTCATTGTTGTGTTTCCTGGTGGCAGTATTCTTCCTTTTAGAACTAAAACCTGTATACCAGAAGAGATTAAGGCTGCAAGGACAGGAAGCAAAAATTTCCCTAGTAGATCACTAGGGATAATAGTAAGTGGTGCCACTCCCATTTCCTATCCCTTGGTTCCTGGACCCATGAATGCTGCCTGTGGGAGAAACAGAACCATAGAGTGAATGCTGATTTAGAGCATACACAGCTTTCTGGAGAATATTGACCCAACCCTGCAAGGTTTTGCTACCTAGATGGTGCCATAATTGAGTGTTGAAGAGGCCATTCCACCATTCTATCAATCCAGCTGCTTCAGGATGATGGAGAACGTGGTAAGACCAGTGAATTCCATGGGCATGTGCCCATTCCTGACATCTTTGCCATGAAATGGGTGCCTTGATCAGAAACAATGCTTTATGGAAAGCCATGGCAGTAGATAACACATTCGGTAAGTTCAAAGATGGTGGCTTGGAAGAAGCATTGCATGCAGGAAATGCAAACCCATATTCAGGGTATGTGTCTTTTCCATTTAAAATAAATCACTGCCCCTACCATGGTGGAAGTGGTACAATGTAATCAACCTGCCACCAGGTACAGGTTGTTCACTTCAGATTACGGTGTCATATCAGGGACTGAGTGTGGGTCTCTGCTGCTGGGAGATTGAGCACTCAACAGTGGCTGTAGCCAAGTCAGCCTTGGTGAGGTGAAGTCCATTTTGCTGAGCCCATACATAACCTTCATCCCTACCTCCATGGCCACTTTGTTCATGAGCCATTGGGCAATAACAGGAGTTCCTTTGGAAAGATGCTGAGCATTAACCACAAAGTGGGCCATCTTATCCACTTGATTATTAAAATCTTCCTCTGCTGAAATCACCCTCTGTTGACTGAGCAGTCATGTGGGACACAAATATTTCATGTTTTTTTCCCACTCAGAAACATCTATCAACATACCTCTTCCCCAGACCTCTTTGTCACCAATTTTCCAAATATGTCCCTTCCAAGTGCCTGACCATCCAGCAAAACCATTGGCAACAGCCCATGAATCAGTGAACAAATGCACCTCTGGCCATTTCTTCTTCCAAGCAAAAGGAATAGCCACCAGCACTGTTCATAGTTCTGCATATTGGGAGGATTAGCTCTCACCACTCTCCTTCAGAGATGTCCCAGAAAAGGGCTTTAGAGCTGCACCTGTCCACCTTCAAATGATACCTGCATATCATGCAAAACCATCTGTAAACCAGGCTCGAGTTTTCTCTTCCTCAGTCAACTGATTGTAAGGGCATCCCCTAGAGACCAATGCTGTGGGCTGGGAAATAGAAGGTAACATTGCAGTGTTAGTGACAATGGCTATTTGGGCTCCTTCCTCATGTAACTTACTTGGCCTTCAGGACCCACGCTAACCCTATCTCATATATACCACACCCAACTTTATAATTTGGTGAGTCAGACAATACCCAGCTCATGATAGACAACTCAGGTCTCATGGTAATTTGATGGCCCATGGTTAAGACTTCAGTTTCTACTAAGGCCCAGTAACAGGGCAAAAGTTGTTTCTCAAAAGAGAGTAGTTATCTGCAGAGGATGGCAAGGTTTTGCTCCATAATGCTAAGGGTCTGGATTATGATTCTTCTATAGGGGCCTGCCAAAGGCTCCAGACAGCATCTCTATTTGCCACTGAATCTTCAAGCACCATTGGATCTGGTGGATCATATGATGATTCAAGTGGTAATACAGCTTGCACAGCAGCTTGGATCTGTCTCAGAGCCTCCTCTTGTTCCACTGTCCAATCAAAACCAGCAACTTTTGGTTTCATTAAATGAGCTGAATTAGCAAAACCAAATGAGGAATGTGTTGTCTCCAAAAGTCAAATTGACCAACTAAGCATTGTGCCTTTCTTTGGTCACAGGACGGGCTAGATGCAACAGCTTAGCCTTCACTTTCGAAGGTATATCTTGACATGCCCTACACCAATGGACACCTAGAAATTTCACTGAGATGGAAGGCCTCAGTATTTTTGCTGGATTAATCTCCCATCTTTACTCACACAATACCTTAACAATAAGTCTAGAGTCTTTGCTACTTCTTACTTGCTAAATCCTATCAACATGATATCATCAATATAATGGAGCACTGTGATGTCTTGTGGGAGGAAGAGGTGATCAAGTTCCCTGCAGACAATATTATGACATAGGGCTGTCAGGATAGATTCCTGAGGCAGGACAGTGAAGGTATATTGCTGAACTTGCCAGCTGAAAGAAAACTGTTTCTGGTAGTCCTTACTAATGGCAATTGAAAAAAAAGCATTTGTCAATTTAATAGCTGTATACCAGGTACCAGAAGATGTGTTGAATTGCTCAAACAATGATACCGCATCTGGGACAGCAGCTATGTTTGGAGTCACCACCTGGCTAAATTTCTGATAATCTCCTGTCATCCCCCAAAATCTGTCTGATTTCTCCACAGGCCAAGTAGGAGAGTTGAATGGGATGTGGTGAGAAACACCACCCCTGCATCTTTCAGATCCCGAATGGCAACAGGAATCTCTGCAATCCCTCCAGGAGTCTGTTATTGCTTTTGATTTGCTGTTTTCCTTGGCAGGGACAGTTCTACTGGCTTCCACTTGGCCTCTCCTACCCGCATTCCACATATCAGGGATAAAATGTGGGGATTCTGCCAATTAATGAGTTTGTCTATTCTAATTATGCATTCTGGAACTTGTGAAATAACCAAAGAATGGGTCCAGAGACACACTGGGGCCACTGTGAGACAGATGAGAAGGAAGTAAAACAGTACCAGGAAATTCCCAGTAGAAAAATCCTCTAACAATTGTGGATGGGAAAAAAAAAACTATGTGCCCATCCGGGTCTGAAAAGAATCAGCACGTTATGCCCCAAAGATCAACCACTCTCCCTCCCTGCTGGCATGCTAATAGCAAACATCAGCTTCTGGAACTGTGCCTGCTTGCTTAGCTCATACTGGAACTGTGCCTGCTTCCTCATAACCTCATGTAGAAATGTATAGGTTTAACCTAATCCTGCCTCTTGGCATGCACACGGGAAAGGAATCTATAAAAACTGCAGTCTCCAGACATTAGGCATGACTCTCACAAAGGAGTGCGCCCCAACTGGTAATAAAGGTTTCATTCAATTTTCTCTTGGGAGTCGTTTCTTGCATGAAGTGTTCTACTTCATTTGGAGGCCTCAGAGAGATTGACCAGAGCTGGTCACACTGAGGCTTCCAGGGGAAGGCCTCTGAGAGATGTTCCTCAGCCCCGGTAGGTCCTCAGTCTGGCCAGAAAATCCAGGGGAGATTAATAATTAAACCTAAGAAACCATCAGCTCAGTTCTGTTTCAGTAGGTCTGGATCCAAGGGAGGCCGTTGGGCTGCCGGACGTGGCATTACTCCCATGGCCTGGCCACTGGGTGAGACATCACTCGGGGCCTCAGAATAGACTCAAGGCTTGTGTGTCTGTGTGTGTAGCTGGTTGTCTGTCTGTAACATTTCTGCTCAATTTTTGTTCCATGCTTCTCTTGTTCATTGCTATGGGTCAATCCTCCTTTTGTCCTACCACACCCCTTGCCTGTTTTCTAAAGAACTTTCAGGAATTCAAGAAGGCAGCAGCTGGATATGGAGCCAAGGTCAACCCGGGGACCCTCCGAACCCTCTGCGAATTAGAGTGGCCCACCTTCAGTGTGGGCTGGCCACCTGAAGGCACTACAGACCTCCCAACAGTCTATAATGTCCGGAGAGTCATCTATGGCAAACCTGGTCATCCAGACCAGATTCCTTACATTGATGTGTGGATAGATACTCTTACAGACACTCCCAAGAAACTAAAAATTTGTCTTGCAGGACAAGGGTGCTCAACCCAGCTAGAGCCTCAACTTCTGTTGAAAGCTTCCGTGAAGAACCCCAGTCCTTCAGTCCTGCAGGACGCTCCTGATGAACCCCCCCTTACCTACCTATCCCCCAACCTATCCTCGCCCCCCTCCATCTTCCCCCTCTCCATCCATTCCTTCTCCTCTTCCTCTAAGCCAATCACCCACAGACAATCTCTACCCTCCACTCCCCACACCCGCTGATACCTCTCTAACCAGCTCCCCCATACGCAAAGGGGCACCCAGTATCAGGCTTCTGCAGATCCCCGCAACTTGCCTGATCCTGTCCTCTTATTGCCACTCCACCAAGCAGGTCCAGGCCTAGGTGATGATGGTCTCTCATTTATGGTGTATGCCCCCTTCTCATCTACAAACCTGTATAACTGGAAAAATCAAAATCTGCCATTCTCAGAAAAACCCCAAGGCTTAATTTCTCTCCTAGAAACTATCTTCTTCACACATAACCCCACCTGGGATAACTGCCAGCAACTGTTACAGGTCCTATTCACTTCAGAGGAGAGAGATCGTATCCGGAGGGAGGCTGTAAAAACCATCATGGGTCGAGATGTCTAACCTACTACTGATCCTGTCCAAATAGAAACTGTGTTTCCCTCAACCAGACCAGACTGGAATTACAATCAAGATCAAGGTAAGGAGGCTCTCGAGCGGTTTTGCCAGACTCTCCTAGGTGGCCTTTGAGCTGCCGCCAGAAAGCTGACAAATCTTTCTAAGGTGAGTGAAACCACCTAAGGGCCTAATGAGTCACCCTCTGCCTTTTTAGAATGCCTAATGGAGGCCTATAGAAATTACACCCCTTTAAAACCTGAGGTACCTGAAAAGCATAAGGCTATAAATATAGCATTTGTATTGAAGTCTGCTCCTGACATACGGAAGAAATTGCAAAGGCTAGAGGGGTTTGAAGGGAAGCTATTATCTGAACTAGTGGAGGTGGCACAGAAGGTGTATAACAATAGGGAAGATGCCGATACTCTAAAAACTATAAAGGTGGCAAAAGTCCTGTTAAGCACAATAGCAACAGAAAGCGCTAGGGCCTCTTCCTCCCGTGGATTCTCCGGGAACCAGAAAAAAACAAGGCAACATAGATCAGGACTACAAAAAAGACCAGTGCGCTTATTGCAAAGAAAAGGGGCATTGGAAAAATAAATGCCCCCGACACCCGGCAGACCCCAGCCCAGCCTTGCAGTTACTAGACAAATGAGGCCAGGGCTTCCCAAGCCCCCAGGAGCCCATGGTGAAACTAACAGTTGGGGGCAACCTGATTGACTTCCTGGTTGATACAGGGGCTACATACTCCACCCTGAAATTGGACCCTGGTCCCTTTGCAGCTGAACATACTTTAGTTCAAGGAGCCACTGGGAAAATAAACTCTTATCCCTGGATTACCTCTCGGACCATTAACCTTGGATCCAGAACCATTACCCACTCTTTCCTTGTTATGCCCAACTGTCCTTACCCCCTGCTGGGACGAGACTTGCTGCAAAAATTAAAAGCCACCATCTCCATCCGGGATGGTGAAACAAAACTAAAGTTCGGCGCTCAGCCCCAGGCTCTCCTAATAACCTGCCCCATCTCGGAAGAATATCTCCTAACAAGCCTGATGTCTAAGTGTTTCGATTAGGATGTAGTTTTCTTAGATGCCCAATTTCTTTCTCTCTTGTAGGGATTTAGTGGCAGGAGACTGTGTGTTAGGGATGTATTAGCCAGCGGCTAATCAGTTGCTGCAAGAGTTCCAGCACCTGGTTCTGGGAGTTTGGGCCAAAACAATCCTCCCTGGGCTGGCTTAGCATCAGGCCCCTGTGGTGGTGCAACTACTCAGCACATCTCTTCCCATCTGTGTACGGCAGTCTGACCATTTCCTTTTACCCAATGCACAGTTACTCTGGTAAAAGGCCTTAGGTCTCCTTGGGGAAAGCTGGGAGGAAGATTAACAGTATAAATTTTTGGCAGTTTAACAGGATCCTTCCCCAAGAGGACTTGTCCTTTTCCTTATTCAAGGGGCTCTGGGTCTGTAAACTGTCTCAAGTCTGGGAATTTTTTAAGGATTCGTGATTCTCTGCATGTGTAATTTGAGTTAGGGTTTTGTTCACTCGACCTAGAACTCTTCTGCTTATACAGATCCTGAAGAAATTTAATAGACTGCCTATCTGGTTCACTTCTAGGTACCCCATGATCTATTGGGCAAAACCATAACTGTATGCAACTCAGACTATTTTGAGTGTTGATTTGAATCTTCCTTTCATTGCAGAAGCCATACCCACCTTGTCTTTGGAGATTAACTACTGTTACTTGACTTTTACCAGCCCTAGATCCAGTCATCCCCATAATATATAAGGATTCTAATTCCATTACAGCCTTCCTTACAGTTATGTCTGGACAAAAGAGAAGTACAACCACAGAGCTCTTCAGGAAAGATGGAGTTAGTCTTACAAATTTATTCCTCACAATCCTGGTTAAAGCTGTGTCCTCTGGATATTCCTAAGGGTGGGTGGGCAGGTCTTGAATGGTATATCGATTCTAGCATTCTACTCTCTCTAAGCCTTTGAATTCCCTCTTCTACTGTATATCGGGAAAGAGGAGAGAGAGGGGCACAGCCTAAGGCTGACTCAGCTTTTGACTCACAACTTTGTTCAGCTTTGTCCTAAGTGCCCTTCCAGGCCAGGTAGGGCTGTGCCATTGTTTGCCTTGGGAGCTGGCTCATGACTGAAGATATAGGACCCTCCGAGTCTCCTTTTCTACTAACTTGCAGTGATTGTTGATGGCTCAGATGGGAGAGGAAATATTTCCTAGCTAGAAAAATGGAGGCGGCGGGCAGAGAAGGCTGAAGAACTGTCTCAGAGAAAGTTTGAATTACAAGGCTCTTAGCCTCAAGCTGAAACCATCACATTGATCCACTCTGTGTTGCAATAAATATACTCCAACCAGGCAATGATCTGAGAGCTGCCCAAGATCACCATTTCCTCGCAGAATAAGAAATTGCACAAGAAAATTTAAAATAATTAGGAGAGGTATTTTCTAGACTCTACAACCTCCCTTCCAAAGGCCCTAGGAAGTGAGTCTATAACCAATAACTGGGTCCAGTTCCCAGTTTTGAGAAACAAGCAGAGACAATTGTAACAACCCAGGTTGAGCCAAGAACCAAAGAGCAGTGGTAACACACAGTCTCCTGCCACTAAATCCCTACAAGAGAGAAAGAAATTGGGCATCTAAGAAAACTACATCCTAATCGAAACACTTAGACATCAGAAAAAATTTATGAGCCGTACTAAGAAAATAGAATACATAGCCCAAAAAAAGGTATATATCAAAGTCCCAGAAGAGATGCAGAATTTGAGAGAACTAATCAGTGAGATGAAAACAAATTTCCAATATCAAATTAATGAGTTGAAAGGCAATATAGTTGAAGAGATAAATTTCATTAAGAGGACACTGAGTGAGCACAAAGAGGAATTTGAAATGCTGAACAGAAAAGTAATAGAGCTCATGGGAATGAAAGGCACAATAAGTGAGATCATAAACACATAAGAAGCATACAACAGCAGCCTTGAAATGATAAAAGAAAGAATAAGTGATACTGAAGACAGAACAGATAAAATTGATGAGAGAAAATAATGGAAAAAAATTGAGCAGGGGCTTATACAGTTATGATAATATGAAATGCAGCAACATACGTGTCATGGGAGTTCCAGGGGTAGAAGAGAAGGGAAAAGGGGAAGAATAATAGCTGAAAATTTCCCAACTCTCATGAAAGAAATGAACTTACATGTCCAAGAAGCGCACTGTATCCAAATCAGAATAAAACTGAATAGACCTCTCCAAGACACATACTACTCAGAATATCAAAGATCAAAGATAAACAGAAAATTCTCAGAACAACAAGGGAGAAACAAAGCATCAAGGGCAAGGAACATCCAGTAAGATTTAGCACAGATTTCTCTTCAGAAACCATGGAGGTAAGAAGACAATGGTATGATATAATTACGATAATGAAAGAAAAAAACTGCCAGCCAAGAATTCTTTATCCAGCAAAATTATCCTTCAAATATGAAGGTGAATATAAAATATTCATAAACAAACAAAAACCAAGAGAGTTTGCAAAAAAGAATCTACCTTTGCAGGAAATAATAAAGGAATCCTTAGTACCTGAAAGAAAAAGACAGGAGAGAGAGGCTTGGAGGAAAGTACAGAAGAAAGAAAACAAGGAAAAATAACTAAAAGACTAAAAAGACAGACAAAAATATGATGCAACTTATAAAAACCAAAGAATAAAATGGTGGAAGTAAATAGTACATTTACAGTAATATCATTGAATGTGAATGGATTAAACTCCCCAATCAAAAGATACAGGCTGATAGAATGGATAAAAATTCATGAGCCATCCATATGCTGCTTACAAGAAATTCACCTTAGACCCAGGGATACAGACAGCTGAAAGTAAAACGTTGGAAATAGATACTCCACACATATAGTAACCAAAAAAAGGAGGGGGTAGCTATACTAATATCAGACAAAACAGACTTTAAATACAAAAAAGTTATTAGAGATACAGAAGGCCATTACATATTAATAAAAGGGACAATCCACCAGGAAAGTATACCAGTCATAAATATCAATGCACCTAACTAGGGTGCCCCAAAATACATGAGACAAACTTTGGGGAAACTGAAGGGAAAACAGACATCTCTACAATAATCTTTGGAGACTTCAACACCCCACTCACATCATTAGATAGAACAACTAGACAGAAGATCAACAAGGAAAGAAAGAACTTGAACAATATGATAAATGATTTAGACCTAACAGGCATATACAGAACACTGCATCCAAATTCAGCAGGTTATATTCTTATCAAGTGCCCATGGATCTTTCTCCAGGATAGACCACATATTAGGAAACAATGCATCTCTCAATAAATGTAAAAAGACTGAAATTATACAAAGAAGTTTCTCAGATCATAATGGAATGAAACTAGAAATCAATAATAGACAGGAAAAAAGTAAATTAGCAAATGTATGGAAGCTGAACAACACACTCCTAAATAATCAGTGGGTCAAAGAAGAAATTGCCAGTGAAACCAGTAAATATATGGAGAAAAATGAAAAGGAGAACACAACTTATCAAAACTTATGGTAGACAGTGAAGGCAGTCTTGAGACGGAAATTTATAGCTCTAAATGCCTATATTAAAAAAGAAGGAAGAGCTAAAATCAAAGATTTAACTGAACACCTAGAGAAACTAGAAAAAGAACAGTAAATGAATCCCAAAACAAACAGAAGGAAAAGAAATAATAAAGATTAGAGCAGAAACAAATGAAATTGAGAACAAAAAAAATAAAGAAAATCAACAAAACTAAAAGCTGGTTCATTAAGAAGATCAATAAAATTGACAACCCCCTAGCTAGACTAACAAAGAAAAAAAGAGAGAAGATGCAAATAAATACAATCAGAAATGAAAGGGGTAGAATTACAACTGACCTCGCAGAAATATAAAGAATCATAAGAGAATATTATGAGAAACTGTATGCCGACAAACTAGACAACCTAGATAAAATGGACAAATTCCTAGAAATGCGCAACCAACATACACTGATGATTCAAGAAATACAAGAACTTACAAAACCAATTGCATTTAAAGAGATTGAATCCATCATCAAAAATCTCCCAGCAAAGAAATTCCAGGACCAGATGGCTTCACAGGTGAATTCTACCAAGCATTTTGAAAAGAATTAACACCAATTCTGTTTAAATTCTTCCAAAAAATTGAAGAGGGAAAATTACTCAAAGAACATTTTATGCGGCAAACATAACCCTAATACCACAGGCAGATAAAGATACTACAAGAAATGAAAATACAGACCAATCTCTTTAATGAACATTGATGCAAAAATTCTCAACAAAATACTTGCAAATGGAATCCAACAGCATATCAAAAGACTTATACATCACGACCAAGTGTGATTTATTCTTGGTATGCAAGGTTGGATCAAAAAAAAATCAATCAACACAATACACCACATAAACAAATTTAAGGAAAAAAAACACATGATAATCTCATTCGATGCAGAAACAGTATTCAAAAAAATCCCACGTTTTTTTTTTTTATAAAAACACTTCACAAGATAAGAATAGAAAAAAAATTCCTCAATACGATAAAAGGCATATATGAAAAACCAACACCCAACATTGTACTCAATGGGCAAAGGTTGAAATCTTTCCTTCTAAGATCAAGAACAAGACAAAGATGCCCATTGTCACCATTGTTATTCAATATTGTACTAGAAGTTCTAGCTAGGGCAATTAGACAAGAAAAAAAAACTAAAGGCATCCAAATAGGAAAAGAGGAAGTAAAACTCTCACTGTTTGTAGATGACATGATCCTGTACTTAGAAAATTCTGAAACATCCACGACAAACCTACTTGACCTTATAAATGAGTTCAACAAAGTGGTAGGATAGAAGACCAACACACAAAAATCAGTAATGTTTTTGGACACTAGTACTGAAAAATCTAAGGTGGAAATCAGGGGGCAAAATCCATTTTCAATGGCAACCAAAAGACTAAAATACCTAGGAATTAATTTAACCAAAGAAGTACAGGACCTATATGCAGAAAACTACAAAACAATGCTAAAAGAAATTAAAAGTGACATAAGCAAATGGAAAGATATTCGGTGTTTATGGATTGGAAGAATAAATATCCTGAAGATGTCAATCTTACCCAAACTGATTTATAGATTCAATGCAATACCAACCAGAATCCCAACAGCTTACTTTATAGAATTAGAAAAGGCAAGTACCAGATTCATTTGGAAGGGAAAGTGCACCCAAATAGCCAAAAACCTTCTAAAAAAGAAGAGCGACATATGAGGAATTTCACTGCCTGACCTTGAAACATATTACAAAGCTACAGTGGTCAAAAGAGCATGGTACTGGCATAAAGATAGACACATCCATCAGTGGAATAGAATTGAGAATACAGAAATAAATCCTCATCTATACAGTCAACTATTTTTGACAAACCTATCAAGTTAATGTTAACGAGACAAAACAGTATTGGCCACAAATGGTGCTGAGACAACTGAATATCTATTACCAAAAGAATGAAAGAGGACTCCTATTTCACTCTCTATACAAGAATCTACTTAAAATGGATCAAAGACCTAAATATAAAAGCCAGGACCATAAAACTACTAGAAGAAAATGTAGGGAAATATCTTCAAGACCTTTTAATAGGTGGTGATTTCTTGGACCTTATACCCAAAGCATGCACAACAAAAGAACAGGTCTTTAGCCTGGGGTACAGGTCAGAGCCACACCAGGCAAATGACATGCCACAATATCCTCAGACTTCTGTTTTAC
The DNA here is from genome assembly GCA_029593785.1 of Cabassous unicinctus. NCBI lineage: Eukaryota > Metazoa > Chordata > Mammalia > Cingulata > Chlamyphoridae > Cabassous > Cabassous unicinctus. The sequence continues at coordinate 26,504 of JAQZBX010022404.1, forward strand.
TGTGTTGGTATGAAAGATTATTTACAAACTTGAAAGTTTCCTAGTAGATGATCCTCCTATTCAAGGAGAGGCAAGATATTAAATCGGATATGAGATAAATGCTGCAAGCAACACAAATCTCTCCAGCTAACACTGTTAAAGATTGTATTTTTCCTTGATTTTTTCTATGCTTGAGTTCCAGAGCATCTCTGGATCAGTCCCTTATCATTTCCTCATGACATTAAGACAATGATTTAATCATACCTTCTCATGTAGCCTTCCATGACCATGCATGTACCCAAATTTTAGTCCTCCCTTTTCCATGCTTTTGATCATGTGCCTTTACAGCTTCTCCTGAAAAGAGATATAGCCATTCGCCTTCCTCTTGAGTGTGAACTGGTCCTGTGAATTCATTAATAACTACAACGCAGCCAAAGGACATTATTCTGATTCTAGGTTTTCAGTGAACAAAGACAATCTGCAAGATGATGTCAATATCTCATAATCTTAGGCTACTGATCCATCATGTTTTGGATCATAGATGATTTGCAGAATTGAATATGGTGTTTTTCCTCTAAGGTGATCCTCATATTCAGATATTAAATCCATTATTTTAAAATGGGATATGAAATAAAGCTGCAAGCACCTGTAAAGGAAAATAAACATTTAAAAAAAGATGAAAAAAATATGAATTTTCCCTCATTCAAGAAGGTAAGGAGACTTTTCCCCTTCTCCCTTTACTTTGATCTTTCACTTTAGAAAAATTTTGATTTTATATTATTTCTTTGTCTTTTCCTGAGGTAGATAAATTTTTGGGAAAGCTAAATGGGACTCCTGCCAGCTTTACAACCCAGGAATGTGTTATTCAAGCAGCTGGGAACCACCTCTTGGAAATGGAATCATCAGGAAGATATACTATTTCTCTCCCAATTTCTACTGTAACCTAGATGGACTCCTGGGTCCAAATTGCCACCCTACTTCCAGTCGTAAAGACATGAAAATATTATGGATAATTTGGATAATGGCAAATAACTAAAAGAGAGGCTCACCCCCATTTCCAGGTAGCATTAGATGGCTTATGGGTGATGAACACTGCTGTCAAAGCCTCTTACTGAAGATCGAGTTATCACTTATCATGAAAATATGCCTGTGATGAGTTGTATCTACCTGGCTATATAAAAAGGTGACATTTTGAGCTTTCTTTACAAACTCTTCAGTGGATTGTCTGGATGTGCATTACATTTGGTTTTAATTCAATAATCATGCTGTTTACTTTCTCTTTTTCCTTTGTGGAGAAGTTTCAAAGATTGACAGGAGGCTTGTTCTGAATATTATTTTTCTAAAATCTCAGATGACAAGGATGGAAAGAGTCTGAAAATTCCTGAATTGAGCAGATCATCTAGGGGACTTGTGGCCACAGAGCAGTCAGGTAACAAACCCTGGATTATAAGGTATCCCTCCTCGATCTTCATTCCTGTGGAATACTAGGCAGTTGAAAGACACTATTTGAAAAGTACGAGTAATTTTGGCTCAAAATCCTGTAAGGAACAACATTGTTTGGAAAATACAGAAAGCCAGAATATTGTCTGCAGGTCTTTATCTTAAAGGAGCATTATATCTCCTTGTCAAAATTGAAATGGGTTTATGAGAATACAGTCTTCATGTTCTTGAAGATGAACTTTTGATTTGGATAAATTAACAAATTTGCTGAGATTCTTAGAATTCACCTCAAGCAAATAAATTACTGGAATTTATGGAATGTATATCATTTTAAGGAAAGAAGAAAAATATTTCAAAAGCAAGAAGGAAAGATTGAGAAAAATGGAAATGGATTGTGAAAATTAAAGTCACTTTCTCTTTCAAGGTACCATCATTCTTTCTCTGCCATCTTCACTTAATAAGACAGAGTGGTAAAAGACATATGGTCCAGCCAACCCAAGTCCTAGTAGATAGTTAGCTATCAGACATGTGATATTTGAGTTTAGATCAGCCAGTCCTCAGAAGACCTGCCCAATCAGTCTAGCTTGCCCATATTAACAGACTGCACAGATACCAAAAAATTCATGCTGTTGGGTTTGGGGCATGATATATGGCTGTAGTTTACTGATATATTATTCTCTTTTCAGTAGCTGTACATTCTCACCCCACCAAACTCTTCCTCCCTACTCTGATTTATTTTTTCCCTCTAACATACTAAATGACATTTTACATATGCAGATTTTTATTTTTTCTCCCAAACTATAATGATAGGAGGCATCATCTCACTTGAATAGAGTAAATACTCACTAAATATTTTTTCAGTGAATGAATGGCATGGATTCCTTAATATCAATAATTTAAAAATGCTTCTCAATACATGATGTAAAATAGCACTTATGTGTGTCAGATGTATACAGATTTGATGTATTCTCCTCAGGTTTGATGGATATTTGCTGAAACTAAATTTCATCCACCAATGCATTTGTGAAGTCATTGCAGAAATAATACTAGAATGTCTGCAGTATATCCACTTTTACACTGAGATTAATGTGTTAATTAAAGGTTATCTGACATGTTCAAGTTGCAGAAGACTTAAGAAACATGAATTCCTACAGTGCTCAAGAGATGATTAGAGAAAAAGTTGACAATTCATAAAAATTTCAGAAAGAAAATTGTCATGTATTCTTTAAGGGATAAAGCTAAGTGATTAGGGACTGGCCTGGAAAGAGTTAGAGTGGCTGAAAGACATGGAGAAAAGAAAACGGACAATACAAAAGGAGGCAGACTTTCAGATATTCTGTGAATATTTGAACAGATGCTTATCTAATTGGCTAGGCTATTGAAATGCATAAACCCATGAAATGGGACACTTTTGCAATAGCCATTCATTAACCTACAATCTTACAGTTTTGATGCTAAGAAAAATGTCCAAATTAAGCCTACATAAAGAAGGCTTAGCATTCTTCTCAAACACAGTCTGCTGGTGATCTTGGACTCCTCTGCCACATGGCAAGGCACTTGGCAGCATCTGCTCTCTCTCCCTTCTCTTCCAGATTTGGATGCTTTCAGATTCTTGCTTCCAAGTCTTCCTTGTTCTCTGTCTGATTTTCATTCTTTTATAAAACACTCCAGTAACAGGATTAAGATCCAACTTGGGCCACACATAATTGAAATAACCTTCTCAAAAAGTCCTACATATCATAGTTTTAATCTACAAGAATGGATTAACTTTAAGAATGAACACACTTTACTGGGGTCCATACAACTTTAAACTAACATATATATATATGTATTTCTTGTTGCATGATTTTTCTTTTTTACTCAAATGGCACATACAACATTTGATAATGTTTTAAAGAATACACTGGTATATGTGTCATTTCACACATGAGAACATGATGGAGTAAACACACTTCCTATAAAAATATACATGAACTTTTGGTGAGTTTTATGGTTCAACTGTTTGAAAAAAGAGCTATAGAAACAATGTGACATTCATAGGAATATGAACATCGTGGAAAATATTACATCCAAATTAAAATCCACGTGTTTCATTTAATCAGCATCATTCCCTATAATATAAGCATTCTTCAATGAGAATGCAAATTAAAGGCATTCATGATTATTATTTGATTAAAATAATAAATCAAAATATTCTTCTAAAAATTAGATGGTACAGTGAGGAATCATCTTCTATCACACTGACCAGAGAAGCTTTGCGGAAAACAGGTTTCATAGAAGAAAAAAGTAGGGGAATGATGACCTTCTGTGGGGGAAGTTTTGAATATGAAGGATGATGGATTTAATATTGGGAAGGTACAGAGTTGGAGGATGATGAGATAGAGGGAATAAAATTGAAACTGTAATGAAACAAGATGGCAAAATTTTCAGCATTAAGAAGGCACATTGAAGAAAGAATCAATCCGCAGGGTGTACTGCATACTGGACCCTTACCCAGAACGTAAGAGATAGAAATTTATTGGCCAATTGATATGATCTACCCATGCAAAACACGGAAATTTCTATGGTACAATCTGCTAGAAGGTGTGACTTTTCATACAGATGGAGGAAGCAGAGTTGAGGTCTGTGTGAGGAGGAAGAACCTGGTGCTGCAGGACTCACTGCCCTACAGCCCTGGGAGGAGACTTTTGTTCATGGCTGAAGCACTGTGGAAGGAGTATCATAATTCTGCTGACAGTAATAATTTCCCACGTCATCAACCTGGAGCCTGCTGATGGTGAGAGTGAAATCTTTCCCAGACCCACTGCCACGGAATCAGTCCTAGACGCCAGATTCTCAGTTGGATGCACAATAGATGAGTAGTTTAGGAGCCTGCCCTGGTTTCTGCTGGTACTGGACTAAATAGTTGCTAACACTGTGGCTGAACTTGCACTTGAGCATGACAGTCTCTCCTAGAGTCCCAGCCACAGAGCCGGGAGACTGGTGAGGTCGCGCTGGGGGTGGGAGAGGAGACCCAGTGCTGTTGGCCTGGCTGGCGTGTGAGGGGATCCGGGGCGAGGGGCGGCGCAGAGAAGAAGCTGCGGAGACGAGGCTGATGGCACACGACGTTTATTGAGGAAGAGGGCAAGATTTATAGGGTTGTTGGGTGACGGGGCGCTATGCTATTGGCAGTGAGGCTGGGCTAATGATTGGCTAGGCAGTCGGTTGCTGGCCGGAGGGGCAGAAATTAGGTAACAGAGCTCAGGTTGTGGTGACACGCGCTATGGCGTGGAGGTGGTGTGAATAATGGGGTGATTAGCACACTCGGGTTGATAGGCTACAGCAATCTACGTCACTCGTTGTCAGGCAGGGTGGGGGGGGGCCGTGTCCGCTGGCTGCGGCTGTTTATTCTAGGGCTCTCATACCATCACATCTCACCCTTCTGTTTTATTTTGATGAGGAGGTGGTATGGGCCGGGGGGAACTGTGTCTGTCTTAGGTCATGACCCTTGCTTTGCGACTTCTGAATCTTACCCGTCTTTGGAGACCGTAGCTGCTTTGTTCGACGGCAAGTGGCTGGCTTGCTTATGAGCAATTGGCTAGGCTCCTGTCTTAGGTTGTCCAGACTTTGTCGCGTGGGTTACGTTGCCCGTCATTGATTAGCCAGTTCAGCACCCCTATAAATGTGGCTC
>JAQZBX010022405.1:0-31589 GCA_029593785.1 Cabassous unicinctus
TGAAAAAAAAAAAAAAGAAAGGAAAAAAGAAAATAAAAAGAAAAAGGAAAGAAAGAAAGAAGAAAATAGAAGAAACCCTGATTTGTAGCATTTGCCAATTTCCATGGTGTAAATATTTCTGCCATGGCCAATTTCAAGCAACCAATGTGATTTCACTGAACACAGGGTTGGGAAGAGATTACACAATTGTCTCTTGCCAGCTGGTACATACCAGCTCTAGCATATCACTGCACTAGAAGTATATTTTGACATAAACAGAAGGGAGATACAGCTTAATTATTTTTTTCAAAAGGCTATTTTTTTCCATATAGTTTTTTTCTCAATGACTTTTTTTCCCAAGTGGAAAACTCATTTTTTTCTACTGATTGGATATGCTCAACATTATCATATTCTTATTTCCTTTATGTATTTAGACCTATTTCTGTACCCTCTATTCTCTTTTATTGATTGTCTATCTGTTCCAGCACACTAAAAGCCTTAATTAGTAGAGTTTTATAATATCATTTATATCTGACAAGGCTACCCTCTTCATCAGCCTTCTTTTCCAGAGTTTTTCCTGGCTTTCTTCATATATTGTTCTTATAGGTGTGCAATTTATTAGAAAGACTTGTAGTTTTACACTGATCATTTAAAAAATTAAGTCTATAAGTGTGCAAAACTAAAAGCACACCATGACTGTACTTACACATCTTGTTCAGTTAGATGCCTCGCAAGATTCAGCTTTTTTGGTGCATGCTCTCCATGTGTACTCACTTGGGTAAAGTAACTGAGCACATAACTTGGTCATTATGAATAATATTTTGCCGTAGACGGTGTTAATGTTAACTGTGCATTTTGCATGTGTGTTAGACTTTTATATTTATACTAAGGAAAGCAAACAATTATTAGATGTTGTCAGTGTTCTTCAAAACTTGTGATTTGGTTCCACAGTAGTCTAAGATAGCTATGTGAGCTACTAAAATAACATTACTGTTTGAAAATATTTATTATTATGAATTGGGTTTTTCTCAATGTCTTGCAATAAAATAAAAATAAAAATTAGATTCGATGCTTAAATGCTTATAAGACAGTATCTCTCATTAAAATAACTAAACATTCTCTTTTTTTGAGAAGTTGTGAGTTTATAAAACAATTATGCATACCACACAGGATTTCCATATATTACCCCACCAACATGTACATTGTTCTGACACATTTGTTACAATATTATTATAATATTACTGCTATCTATAGCCCATAACTTATATTTGGTGTATTGTTTTCCACAAACCATCCTATTATTAACACCATGTATTAGTACTGTATATTTGTTATAGTTCATGAGAGAATATTCTATTTGTTGTTAACCACAGTCCATCATTCATCATGAGGGTCGCAGTGTTATAGAATCCCCTGCCTTTAACAAACTATCCAAAGTGCACCCTCAGTTTCATCACAGAGTTGCGACGCCATCAGCACAATAATGAACGTTTTCATTACTCCAAAAGGAAAAGTCCCTTATCCCCTTATTCACCCCATTATTGACCCTTAGCACTGATATAGTACCTTCTTTGCCTTTGCTGTAAAAATTACAATATTACTGTTAATTATGGTTTATATGTTACATTAGTTGTATTTTTCCATATATCTATATATTCTTAACACCTTGTAAGAGAGGAACATTCTTGTGTTTGTACTATAAACCACAATCATCACCTACCACTGAAATCACTGTTATATAGTCCCTAGATTATCCTCTTGCTTTCTTTAAATTGACATTAACCTCCCTAGACTACACCATTATACTCACTATAATGAGTTACCACCATCTCTATCCATTTCCCCACACTTAAAATCCACCTTTGTTTGAAAACCACTGAGCTGAGCCTTCAGAAAGATGTGAGGATGGGTGGGGCAGGGAATGGTGTGTCTCTAACTCACTTATGAAGTTGCCAGAGTTTTATAATATCATTTAATATCTGACAAGGCTACCCTCTTCATCAGGTATACACTTCATCCTGTATACCTTAGGTATTGATGCCCTCAATTTCTGTTTTTGTATTTTTGTTTGTTTGTTCTAGTTTTTAATTTTTCCTCCTACCATCAAATACTGATCTGAACTCCTTCCTCATACTAAAGTGCAATCGGCTGATGAAGTTTAAGGTGCTTTTAACTGGGAATGAAGTTGTAAAGCTGATGGGCTAACGCTCCTGTTCAGCAGCAGGTGGGAGTGAGAGTTTGCAGGACCTCACAGCCTTCTCGAATCATAAGGAGAGGAAGATAGCTAGATGAGAGGGAGGAGGCAAAACTGAAAGAGCAAAGGCTTTGAAAGCAGAAGATTTTGATTCTGGCTGTGGCTCTGTAATTTCCTGGATGAGTGATCTTGAGAACTCCCTGAAACTCATTTTTCTCACCTGAGTAATGTGCTTAATAAGACAATCTTATCAGTGCTTTAGTGAGGATAAATTGAGATACTATATGAAGACATGCTTCATAAGTTGAAGCAACGCAAAAATGTTGGTTATTAGTCACAAATAAGGTCGATATGCTTTTGAAACATTTAGACTCTGGATTGATAATGGGGTCAGTCTGCTTGGATTCCATCAATTTTACTCTACTTTTCCATTTATTCAGAGTCTCAATTTTCTCATTTCTAAAATGGGGATGACAATATTTATCTCTTTGGATGGTTGCAAGTACTAAAATCGATAATGCTTGTAAAGTATTTAGAGAAGTGTCTGCCCCCTCACTCCTGTAAGTGCATCTCTCTTAGGGCATTTATCATTTTCTACCTCCATCAGCACACTGTTTCCATCTCTCACTGCTCAACTCCTTGGGTGGGTGTGTGACTTTTGCCGCCAACGATCTATTAAAATTGCACCTAATGTTTTAGAGGAAGTAAACCATAGAGGGTTTTTTTGGACAGTTAAAAGTGAAGTGATGCATTTAGAAAGGGAAATAATTTTAAAAATACAGGCAGTAATCAATTCTATTTTTAACATGCCATATATAGCAAAGAGAATCACATAAGGTGGGAACGAGAAAAATCTCCATTATTTGTTACCATTGTTATATTTTTTATGTGAAAAGATGTTTACTTTTTGTATGTCTGTGTTTTCAGTTGCCACCTGTCTTCTTGGATAGAAATTACTTCCTTTGGACAAAGCTGTTGAGTTTGTCTGGCAGTGGTGAGGCTCTAAGTCTTGCGTGTGATGGTGTCCCTCAGTTTAGTAAAGAGATCAGTCATCAAGTCACTCTTTGCTCTCAGGTGATGGCTGCTATCTCTCACTTTCATGAGAAATGATAAAGCAAATGAGTCAGCCCCTACGATCCTTCAAGAATGGCACGCGATGCTCATTCTTACCTCAACTTTAGTTGTAGCTAAGGAGGTTTCAAAAAGTTTTCAGAAGCTCTTCCTCCAGAAAGCATGCTTCTGGCTTCCTCCTTTTTTTTTTTTTCCCCCTCCATGTACCTCCTGTTTGGTTTTCTAGATTTCATTTAACTTTTTAAAACCTTCGAAGTATGGTTTTTAGTTTGAATAAAAAAGTGATATGGTAGCCTGTGTTCTTCCCCTTTAAGATAAGACTCTGCATAATTATGTGCAAAGCCAGGGCATTTTAAAGAATAGAAGAGGACGGGTATGCTTATTCTCCCAATTTTTGGTAACCTTCTCTTCAACGAGTACTATGTTAGAAAGATTTTTTTTTGCTTCTGCTGCGTTGTTGATTTCCTTTTCTTCCTGAGATAAGTTTTGTTTCAAATGACTATTTTCGTAACTGGTCCTCTGTTTTTTTCCTACTTTATTAACTACAATAATTATCTTTGTTTTAAGTACTTGAAATGATAGGTACAATAAAATAATTCTTAAATCATAGGAGAAAAACAAAACGTGGAACTGAATAATTCTAAATGAAACAAAACTAACAGTTTTGTAAATAATTACTTGTTTATAGAGTAGGTGGTAATTTATGTTGTGGGAGAGGAAAGGAGAATTTTGGTTTCTTTGAACTTTTGTTATTGTTCCTATATGTGCAACCTCTAGAAAGAAAGCAAACTAATAACATTTTGGTACTGTTCACTAATTTTTGTATCCTATGAGCATTCTTTCTTGTTTGCTATAATTCAGTGTATTATCAAAAGAACGGGTAAAGTGCAGCTCTGAAGATAGGAACTTTAGAAAGCAGGAAGGTGAATAAAGACGGTAGAAAAGGAAACTGTGGTATCAGAGAAGCCGGCTTAGCCCAGGACACAAGACAGAAAAAACTACTTGGCCAAAGCATACATCTTTTAAATAAATAGAATTTTAATCAGGTAAACATATAAGACTTCAGTCTAAGTGTTTATTTTCTTCTATTTGTATAAGTTCTTTAAAATCACCCAGATCAAAGGGTTGGAATTAGGTGACATCGGGCTTATGTGTTTGAGAAAATCAATATACACAATAAAAATATTATAAGATTTAAGAAATGTCAAACAGGGCCAGATTTATGATCCATCCACACTAATCCTGCCTGTTTATGACCCATCTAGGGGTGAAATGTGTGTTGACTTGGTGGATGCCTTCCACACAACTTCTGAAGTTTAGGGATAGCCTACAAATAGTGCCTAGAACAGTGCCTGGCAAATGTCTGTGCTTGGTAGTGATTAATATTGTTAAGCAAGTGAATGAGCCATAGTCTATCATCATGCACTTATCTACACTCCCATGAGAGTAATCTTAATTTATGTTACCCATTGTGTATGACACAATAGGCCTTTGATTTAAGTATTGTGTAGCATCTTTAAAAACATTACCTGTTTTAAGCATCAAGAAAATTCTTTTCCAACTTTGATATTATAGAATTTTATTTGATCGATAAATCCTTGGGCTTAAAACATAAAAAATGGATGGAATGCCTGCTACTTGATGTACGACTTCCCCTGTTGAACCCCAGTCTCACTTGGGAGTAGAAGAACTCTGACTTAGATGGTAAACACAAACACACAAGAAGATGAATTTTTTACCAAAGTATTTATAGTAAGTAGCATGGCTTACAAGAAGGATAAATGTTAATTAGTTGTAACTACTCCTTAACACCATGGATATTACAAGACTAACAGGAACAGATAAGAAAGAGAAGCATAATCTAAAATTAATACTGGTAGGAGGCTAATTATGGGGGGATGAGCTATTAAAATGTGGCATTGATTTATTGCAATAGACTCTAACAGGCATTTGTTGTATATATTCTCACATTTTAAAAGACCTGGAGGGACTAAAAGAGGAACGAAGCAGAAGCCAAGCCCTTTGGCCAAGAAAGAATTTGTTGACAGAGAAACTCACTACCATTTTTTACAATTTCCAGGACTTAGACTGTGTAGTCAGTGAACTGTTTCTTGATTAGTCACATTACATGGACCAGTAGCCTACATTTTTATCAGAGTTCATATGGACAGATATTAAACACAGCTTTAGTAGTCACCTAGCCCTTGGACAAGTAGCATAGATGTGGTTACAGTGTCACAAAGACCTCAAGGGAAGAAGAGTTGATCATTTTAACCAAGGATATGAAGATCATTGTATATAAGAGAATGAGATCCTCAAACCAAGAGGAATTGGCTGAAGTCTGGGAGTGCTTCATCAAAGTGTCACATCTGCCTGAAAATACAAAAGATTGGGTCTGATAAACTAGAGAAGGACTCATCTGAAAAACACAGACATAAAGTTGGTCATAACTGGTGAAAAAGAAAGGTTTAGAGCAATGGTTTAGAAAATAGTTTGAACTCTGATTGGTACTGATTGCCTAAAGCCCTGTTCTAAGGCTAGAGTTCGTGGTTGATTAATCACATCTAATTTAACTATGGGATCAATTTGTCATATATTTTCTGCCCCAGGGTAGACCTTGTTGTGGTTGAATCACACCCCCCACAAAGACATGTTCAAGTCCTAACCCTCATTCCTGTAGATGTGAACTCATTTGTAAATAGGATCATCAAAGATCCTATTAAGATGAGGCCATACTGAATCAGGGTTGGCCTTAATCTGATACGACTGGAGTACTTATAAGCAGTAGGAGTGAGAAGGAGACAAATGACATCTGATGCAGGCAGAGGTTGAGTTATGGATTGCCAGTAAGCCACCACCAGAACACTGCAGACTTCAGAGAAAGCATGGCCAGTTGACAGCTTGACTTTGAACTCAGAGCCTCCCAAACTGTGAGATAATAAATTCCTGTGTTTTTTTTTTTAGCTAACCAGTCTTGGTACTTGTTATAGGATCCCTGGCAAACTAAGACAGTCCTTGAAGAGAATTAGGCTTGATCTTTAGGGTAGAAATGCAATTAAGAGAGTAGATCCAATTGGGGTTTGTTAACAAAGATGTATACTGGACAGGGCAGGATATCAGGTCCACAGATTAAAATAGCTTTATTATAAAACTAGAAATCTGGCCCCAACGACCTTCTGAAACAATGGTGGGTATTTGAGAGAGAGCTCTAAAGCTGACTTCCCTCCAGTTTTAAATCTAGTAAATTGGCTGTGGGTGAAGTATATTCACAATGACTGTATCCAAAGGAAAACCAGTCTGTCATTTATTTAGATGGAATAACTAGTGGCAAATTTTAATTTTTTTTTTTTTTTTTTTGCCAGCCTTTTAATCTCTGGTTGAGGAGTATATTCTGGGAGTAAGAAGTTATTTTAGGTTAGTATACTCACCCCTGTCTCACTCCAGAAAGTCAGCATTGTTTTGAGAGTGCAACAGTAAAAGAATTTCTACCTCTGGCTTCTCTGTTAGGATACACTTTTACCAGACCAGGAACGTTAAGAGAATGGCTTAGAGGAAGTACTTCAACTTGCAAGGACTGAGATATTTTCAAAATGCCTTGCACTGCCTAGACGGTGTTTATTTCTCTGGCTTCCTCCCTGTGGGGTTGCTTCAAGCCCACAGCCCTCTCTAGAGTCATGGAGCAAAGGCTCTTCTTTGGGTGCTGGCATTTGCTCCACCTCCTCTTCCTTTTGGACATAGATAAAAGCTGTGTGTTTACCAACTCTAGACTATTGCACCATCCTTTGTGGTCTCCCCTTTGTTAACCCCACCTTGAATGATCATTATTTCAGTGAGCCATCTATTTCCTCCTGGTATCCTGACTGATACATCATCTAATATCATGAAAGAAAATAAGGAAATTCAGAGTGAAGTAAGAGTTTTGTGCAATCCTAGAGATTGAGGAGTGGGGAGAGAGAAAAAGTGAGGAAGAGAGAGGGATTCCATTAGTGTATCACTCCAGCTTCCACTAGATGCTTGTGATACATTAGGACTCAAACTTGTTAAGATATGGAATGAGAAAGTGGACCAGGTAGAATGAAAGACACCAAGGCCTCACCTTGCCCAGTGGAAACATCTCGCCCACTGCCTAGGAATGGCTTGCACTGTTGTAGTTCGAAGGTTTACCTCTCTATTTCCATGTAGGATCATTTAGTCCTATAACTTTCCTTAGGAATCTACCATAAAAACCTTGTTCCTTCCTTTGATAATGTCACCATACTGTCAGTGAGGGTTCTTTTAGTTCTTCCTAAAATTAATGTAAAATGTAGGGTCATTGCTGCTTTCATGCCCTCCTCTCTTGTGAATTTAGAACTGTAGCCAGAATTTTCAAGTTGGAGAGGATGTTTGAAACCATGTAGCTAATTTCCTCCTTTTTACACATGTGAAACTGAAGTCTAGTGGTTATAGTGGACACCAGATTTCATGAAACTCACAGCTCTGTTTTCACTTAAAGATACCCCAGTCCAAACCTTCTGTCTAGAAACCTAAAAAGTTGGCATTATTGAGAATTAGAGGCTTGAGGAATAAATGCACCCATGGGGTGCTTTGCAGAATGAGAGGGGAGAAGAGAGGAATACAAAGAAGAGAAAATATTTTAACTCCTGTAGGAATTTTCTGAGGTATGAATTGAGAACTGTGGTTTCACCAGAAATACTACAATTCAGCCATGAAAAATTCTTGCCATTTTTTTTTTTTTTTACAAAGGGAAGAATTTTTTGGCAAATAGATGTGTAAGGCAGGCAACTGAGGAACAAAGCTCAGTTCCTTCCCCGGGTTTGATTTAGTCATGCCCATTAAATGAGGGCACCAGAGATGGTTCTTTCTACTCATGAGCTCAGAGGTTGATGTCTGCAGGACTGAGCTGGGCTCAAGCTTCAACCTGTTAATTGCTGTGAATAATCCTCCAGTGGTCAGTACATGGTGTAGGTTTGTTATCATTCCCTAGATCCCAGGATTATTGATTACAATCAAAAGTTATTAATCAATATGGCTGGTCTCCCACACTTTATTTTTTAATGTGGCAACGTCAGAGTCAGTCTATATCTGCAACTTCTTTGGTAAAAGAGGTACTTCCTTAACCATTTGAAACAAAACAAAACATTGAAATGGTATTCTTTTAAATTTAACTCTATATGTAACCTTTGTGTCTTCATATTGTGAGGTTGTTCTATGTATAAATTTCTACTGTCTTCAAATGGGAGCTCCTGAGCTACTGAAAATAGGCAGGAAAAAAAGTATAGGACAACTGCTCTTAGTAATCTGTTCTTGAAGCTGTTAAGGGAATCGATAATCCAAGTTACAGAGCTACTCCAGACCAAATTTTTTTTTTTGACAGTTAAATGCTTTATTTTTTTTTGTATACTAAAAGTAGTGATTTACCAAAAAAACAAAACAACATGCAAAATGCCATACAATTTCCCATACATCTCTCCACCACCAACACCTTGCATTGATGTAAGATATTTGCTACAAACTATGAAAAAGCATCAAATTATTACTAACTATAGCTGATATCTTACATTTGTTGTATTTAATCTTTAAAAAAATTTATTTTTAGTTTTTAAAAGATACTTAGATTACACAAATGTTACATAAAAATTGTAGGGATTCCCATATGCCCCACCTCCCACCCCTCCCACAACCTCCCATATAAACATCCTTCACTAGAGTGAAACATCACCTGCAAAAAATATACACATCTTGGGGCTTTGCTACTAAGCATGGACCGTAGTTCACATTGTAGACCACTCTCTCTCCCACACAGTTCTGCATGTTATATGATGCTATAAAATGGCCTATAACTGTCATTGCAATGCCACCCAGGATAATTCCCAAGTCCCAAAAAAGCCCCTATATTACAACTGCTTTTCCCTCTCCCTGCCCACAAAGCATACTGGTGGCCACTGGCTCCACATCAATGCTGCAATTATCTCCATTGTGTGAATCACAATATGTCTATAACAGAATACCAGCAATTCCACTCCAGTCCACAGCTCTTCCCCCAATCCTGAGGAGTCTGAGATGGTGATGCCCATTCCACCTCCAAGTGAGAGGAGACTTATATCCCATGGATAAAATGGATGGGATTCTCCTGCCCGCATCTGCAGACTCTCTCCATTCCCTGGGATGGTCATTGTCCATCATCATCTCCCTACCAGGTGTCCAGGGTGAGTCCATTGAGCTGTAGAGTAGGAGTTGCAGCTCCACCGAGATTCCGGGCCCAACTGGCACATGGACAGTCCAAAGACTCCAGTCTCTGGAAGTACACTTACAAATTCCGGCACCACATATAGGTTTGAAAGAAGGGACAGATGGACCCTGTGCAGGGAAGACATATTTGGGTCCAACTCTGTCACTCTCAGGAGCAAGGATTCCAAAGTAGAGCCCACTGATAAGGCACGAAACTCTGGGGCTATCTGCCCTGATATAGGACCTGGGCATCTCTGGAGCCCTGAGGAGCCCCTCTGTCAGACCAAATATTCTGAGCAGGGCTTTCCATCAGCTTATTGCCATCCCATCTTAGCTTGGTGTGCAGCTTACCACTAGGTAGGTCATAACTGTATGTTTAGAATCAGCAGTCTAGAGGTGTGCTGGTTGGGTATTGTGCTTTCTCGCCACTCTTCCTGAGTTTTGTGTACAAGACACTGCTGAAAAATTACTGTTAATGGTATGCTTGTCTTGTTCTCTAAGACTGTGGCTTTGAGTAGAGCTGTGAGGCTTGAAAAATAAAAAAAAAAACAGAAATAATTGCTCAGTTTTGTTAATATGATTGCAAAATAGATAACGTTCTATTGTAGCTATTATTTTCTTACCCAGAGTTGCTAATGATATTTTCCTTTTGGAGTAATGAAAATGATAAAGATAACTTATAATTATTTTTCTTCTACCTCTGTGAAAATGTTCAACACTTTCGAAAAAAAGTTTCACGTGAATGAATACAAGATGATACAAAAGATCACAGCATGGTTTAAAGGATGCAGAAGTCATTTTGATTCACTCAGCCATATTCAAAATGCATCGAAACATTTGCTTCGCAGACCTGTAAAATCAGAAATACATGGATTTGAGAAATGTCATGTCTCAATCTAATTCAAAATATGTTTGCCATTTTATAATTATCATGAGGGCGTCCCCAGTACTAGTACTGCCTCCACTGCTAATGCTACCATAACTACTAATGACAGATGATGTTTATTGAGTATGCACTCTTTGCCAGGCACTGTTCCAAATGCTTTACCATGTATTATTAATTTTACTTCCATAATAACCTAAGGAAGTAGTGCCTATATTTTATAATTTAAAAAAACTCCAAGGCACACAGAACCGAAAGTTACATAGTATGTGGCAGAGATAGAATTCAAATCTCACCCTTGACCACTAAAAAATCTTCTAGAGCAGTATATTCCAAAGTGTGTGCCACAGAACACCATTTCCATTAAAAGATCCTGAAAAAAAAAGAAAAGGAAAAGTTTATACAGTTAAATAAACTTGGGCAAGTCCGAAACCATAACCCCTTTATTTAGACTCATAACGCATGCTATATTGAAAGTTGTGAGAAAATAACAGGATGTTAAAATTGAAATCTCATCAAGGCACCCAAGATAAAATAGATGCAAAGTTCCCAAGTAAGTCGTTAAGTCAGTATAGGCAGAGTATACAAATATAATATCTGAGAACCTGTTCCACCACTCTTGAACACCTTTTGAGAGAATAAAGAGTGAGAGAGGTTTTGTGAGATTTTCTTAGGAGAGACAAGTACCTTGCACCTTAAGCCCAGCGATCAAGGGCTTCAATGGGATCACTCAGAGAGCTTCATGTCTGTTTCTAGTATGTGGGGGACACTGTGAACTGGGGTTAATTCTGTCCTGGGAAATGTAGATGCAAAAGTTAGGCCCATTAGCGCCTTTGGTGGCATAGCCAGGAGCTTGCTGCTCTGTGGGGGCAAAGGATGCCTCAGTGTTTCTCGTGGACCAGGGGTGGGCCTTAGGGAGTGAGAACCAGCAGGGAGCCTCCAGCTGGTGGCCTAGAAGCTAAAGGGGAGAGTGGCCACCCTGGGGAAATGAGAACCATTTCTCAAATCTTGTGAGTGGATGTTGGAGAGGTCCCCCATGATTAGAGTATTCCTAGAGGCTTAAAGTTACCCCCACATGAATCACCTTTACCATCTGCAAGGTCCAGAGACCATGGAATCACTCAGCAAAGTTTGGGGTTGCCAGATAAAATACAGGACTCTCAATTAAATCTGAATTTCAGATAAACAATGAATGATTTTAAATTTTAAGTATATCCAATGCAGTATGGGATGTACTTATACTAAGTAATTATTTGTTGCTTATCTGAAATTAAAATTTGAGTAGGTATCCTGCACTTTTGTTTACTAAATCTGGCAACTCTATCTCCACCACACCCCTACCTTGGCACCTGGTGAGTAGGTGAATGGTGAGAGAAAGGAAAGAAGAACGGCAATTGTTCTTTATTTTCTGAATTGACACTGTTTTCTGATTTACAGCTTTTCCCAAAGAGTAAACAGAAAAGTCAATGGACCTGCCAAGATTTTCAGGCAAGGGCAGGAGAAGATTACCCTGCTTAATAAATTTTAAGAGAATTTGGTGACAGAAAAAAAAAAAAAGAAAATTAGTTTTTGATTATACCAGAAATATGCTTTGTTAAATAATCCAGGTATATCTACATAACTTTTTTGAGCTGTTCCTCTCCATGCCCATAATAACTATTAACTTCTCTTGGAATTTATGTTATTCAGAACACATTTTGGGAAATTCTACTTTGTGGTGTATCTTTATGGTGTTATTAACCGAAGAGCTATACTAGAGAATCCTGACAAAATTCTGCTGGGGAAACAGTCTATGAGCTGGGTCCCTTAAGTTTTTGAGTAAGAGAAAACCCAACTCAAATGAGCTTAAACAACAAAAGAAAATGTTACGTGTAGGTAACTGGAAAGTTCAGTTATAGGGCAAACCTCAGGGTTGGTTGAGCTAGTAGCTTATAGATGTCAACAAGCACCCAGCTTTATGTTTGTTTTATTTTGTGTGTGTTGTTTTGTTTTGATGTATTTGCTGTTTACAAGGAGCAATTTTGTCCCAGCATTCCAAATAGTCTGATGAGTTGGTCACATACTCACCCTGAACAAATGACTGTGGAGAGAGGGGTGGAATGTGTCAAGGAGGACCTTAAATTTATCAAACCTTTCTCCTGGGGCTGAGGGTGGATTCAACTTTTACACAAACTCACTGGGCTGTGTGAGAAAGAGCTCACAGATGACTATCTGGGGGTAACAGAGGCGGCGGGGGGCGGGTGAGTTATTGTTAGAATAAAGAAAGCCTGAGAAAGGATGCTGGGTAGAGAAATGCACACTATAGCTGGGAATTTAAATTTCTGTCATTGACTGAACGTAGATGTGCTACCCCTCCCGGCCCCCCACCCCCAAATTAAACAACCTGCACCCACTTGGACACCAACCCATCATAAAGGACCCTGTTCTTAATGCTGGAGCCTGGCTCCTGAAGACCTCCTGCTTATAATGCTCTAACCTTAAGTTATTGGATTTTGAAGAGGTCCAGAAGCTCCCAGGGAAGGCAAAAGGAGGACATAATAGGGGTGGGGCACTCAGAGGACTCAGAAGAGTGGCTTTTTATCAACTGGAACAGCAATGAATCAATATCCTAACAAACTTTATAATTTGCCCATGTGTATTAGCTGAATGATTTAAAAAACATTCAGCTCCTGAATAAGACTTTTCACTTCTCTTAATTTCCTCATTTGGTAAATGACTGGGTTGAATTAGATGATTTTGACAATTCCTTTGAGAGAAATTTATGTGTGTATTCTATAATAATTTATATAAGTGAGTCTTTAATTCAATCTATCATGCACATTGTGATATGTCCACACTACATGGAATATTATAAACAGTTACTTAAATTTTTTAAATGCAGAGAACTAAATGTCCATTTGTAATTTGGCACATTAAATTTAACTAATTTTAAGTCTGAATTTAACCGAATCTTTATATAGAAGTTTTCAAATACATTGTTTCTAAGCCCATGAGGAGCTTCTTATTTCTCATTTTCTGTCTTTTGCATGTAAAACAAGGGGAAAAAAATTCAACATATTAAAAACTCACTAATGCTGTTTCAACCTTAATGAAAAACACAGAGGCCCAAAAACAGAAATGGCTGAAGAAAAATGGGATTTAAGATGGAGGCCATTCATTTACCTGAGATGTGTCAGTCGCTGAAGCTATCCATTCATCGCAGCCACCATTGGCAGGGCTACCCAGGTGTAGTAGGAGCCAGCAGGTACAAGGTCATTCTCCTCCCCCACTGGGTCAGTATGCCTTACACGGCATGATGGAAACGCTGATAGAACACCTGGATCATTCTCCAGGGCTTTGCCTGCCTGCTCTAACACTCCCTAAAAAGCCTATCCATCTCTTAGGCTGTCAGCTAGCTGCCCTTCTTAGATACAAAGATCACAGAGGAGATATTTTCCCCTTAAAAAAATGGAAAATCAGCAACAATGATGCTGCTGCTTCCTACCTCCCACCCTCTTTCTGCTCACCTCCAAACCACCAAACCAGACGGCAGTGTCATAGGTTCCAGAATTAGCACAAAGTGAGAATATTCTATCTACTTCTTTTTTTTTTTTTCCTTCTGCAGAGAGACATGCACAAGCTCTTTGTGAAAGTTTGAATTTTGGGTCTGTCTGATGGAGCATTTCAAACATTTGCAGATTCTATATTTTGTAGATTTCTCTGAATTTTAAGTCATCAACAATTTCAAAGCCAAGAAAGACTATTGGCCTTTGGAGAGAGATCGTCTTGCCTTAGGCTCGCATTTTTTCCTACCTTCAGATCTGGAACATTGCTCAAGAGAACCTTATCCCTCCCTCTCCCTCTTTTTGTATTATTTCTGCTATATTTTTATGTATTCACAGGTCTGTGTTAATGAATCCCACTGAAAAACTTTACTTACAGAAACTTCTATGGAAAGACACAGAGACACAGACATTAAATAGGGCCAATAATCTTGTCCTTTTATATGTGCTCTCTGTTATGGACAAATAATAAATATATTCCTAATGCTTTGAATAAACATAGTTCTCAATTTGTAAAATTTGCTGCCCAATGGCAAAAACAAATTTATTAACCATGAATGAGGATTCTATTTCTTATGGTCTGAATGTTTGGATATGTATATATTATGAATAATACATCATACTATATATAGTCTATATATACTCCCTCAACAACATCTTGTTAAATCTTGTCTCCACAATTAAATTATTTTAAAATTAAAAATTAAAAATTTTAAATTAAAATGTATGTTTTGAATATAGATTTGGGTTTCTTCACATAGAGTTAACAAGAATATAAAAAAAAACAAATTAATATTACTTATATGACCTATTAAGTTAGCTCATTTATTTACTCCTAAATAACCCCAAGGGAAATAGTGTTATCCTCATTTTACAGATACAAAAACTACGAGAGAGAAATATCTAACTTATTCAAGGTCACACAGACTTTATTAGTAGTGGATTATGAATTCAACCTAAGGCATTTTCTGGTCTTAAGGCCTTTAAATATTCCCTATATCACATTGTATTTTTTGACTCAACTTTTTTAAGGCATTGAGATCCTCTTAATTTCCTAGGGAATTGGGATAAACATTGAAATAGTGGGAAAGTGCAAGTAGATAAACTCTTAGCTAAAATATTAGTCATAACTGTAGCACTAAAAATTGTTATTTATATAGTCTAAGCTGGTATCATTGAGGTCTTAAGCCAGCTAAGTAGGGACTTCTCAGGGGCAGATTTTCACTGTTCCCTGCTTAGTATATGACTTTAGAAATACAAAAATGCACAAAACATTGTTAATCCTTTGTATAATAGTTCCATCTTTGACATGTCTGAAGGAAAGCGTTTCCCATATGCATGCTTGAACTCTCGGTAAATTTATACTCCATCAGGAAAAAAAAGGTTTTTTTATTTCTTCATGCATCAGTTCAGATTTTTCTTGGCTCATTAGCTCAAGTTTGCAGATGCCAAAATGGAATGAGGCAAGAGATTTATTGGGGAATGGAGCAGGGAGCTTTCAGACTGGGATGAGGGTCTGACTCCTATGGAAAAAAAGAGGGAAGGAAGGAGGATTGGGTAAATTGTATGGATTTTTATGTGGATTAAATTTTCTGAGATAATGTATGTGAACCATTTAACAATGCCTCGGCCCTTTGTAAATATTTCTTAAACATAGATTTTACTCTTAGTCTCCATTTTTCTTTATTATTGCAATGAGAATTGTAGATAGATATTTGTCACAAAAATTCTGCCCCTGTGCATTTTTCTTGGTATAGGAGTTCTAACGTTACAGCATAAAATTGTTACTGGTAATGTCACGCTGGTCATTCTTCCTTCTTAAGTGCTTAGGAAGCAATCTTCAGACATACTTGAAGCTAGAAAACTTTCTAGGCAAGCCCAAGTGAAAGAGAAAACTTTAAAAGCCAATATGCTTCCTCTTATGACAGCGCAAATGAAAACATCATTACTTTTATTTTAGAAAGTATTACTTTAAAATAGTTGCTTTTTTCTGGAAATAGTTTATTTGCAAAAATTTTAAAAAAGAGCATTTGGAATAAGTAGTAAAACTCATAGGTAACTATTATCCTGTTCAACCAATTTTGATTTGCGTTTAATCAAAAAATTGAAATATGCAAAAAGAAAATAAAAGCACTCTCTATACACAAAGTAACCTGACCCAAATAAATTGGAAGCTTTGAAACAAAACCATGCCTTGCTGCATTTGATATGAGAATAAATATTTGATTAAATTTAATTTTATTCTGCTTTGTAAAAACTTAAATCATCTCAAAGTTGTGGATATTAAATTTAAAATTGGATGTGAATTAAAAAAATAATTCATCCTTTTGATTTTAGAGGAAGAAGCAAAATTATTCTGAAATACTAACTTAATTTTGTCCCAAATGTGACATTTATTTCAGCATTCTTTAAGTTTTAAAAAGCAACAGAAATTCATTATAGAAAATGTAAAATACTCAGAAAAATATAAAGAAAAACAAATAAAAGTTAGAAAATGAATTTATCCTTGATTCTAATACCTAAAACAACCATTGTTAACATTTTAATTTACTGCCTATCTTAAGTAAGCTGTGGTAATTATTCCTTGATGTTAAAAATAAAAAAACATTTCATACTCTAATACCATGTTCCCTTTTTCTTAAAAATTATGCTTGATTTTCTCTCTGACTGTGGGTCGCCTATTATTAACCTATTATTATTTCACTTTATATTTCTCCCTCCTAAAAGTGCTGCATGGAAAATATTTATTTAAAGTGAATTTAAGTCAAGCTTTATAGTTTATACTGTTCCTAGAGATACTTTCATGTTTCCTAAAACTACATATGAGAATACTGTTGTTAAAATCAGGAAGTCGTTTATAGAAATATGCCTTCTGAAAAGTGTATAAAAAGTTCTTGAAAGACAGACACACTATTTATTGACTATCTCCAGTACAGAACAAGGCTGGTGCAGTTTCTTGTCATAACAAATATCATTTAATAAGAAAGATTGTGAAAGTTTGAACTCCTGATGTCACTTATAAGATGCATATCTATAGTGTGAGCTTTGGGATTTGATTTACTTTTGCTTCTTGTCCTAGGTATATAAGAAAAAATTCAGGAATAGAGAAACTGAGACTTTAATTCTTACTTCTTGCCAAGGAACACGGATGCGGAGATACAAAAAATGAAGGCCTAACCCCACCTCTTCCCACCCCCAGCCTGCTCTGGGAGCTCTTTCCTTAGCTGGGGAGACACACATGGCACCAGATGATTTGATATGAAGAATGCAGTAGCTGCTGGGTTAAAGGACTACATGGGGAGATGGGAGCCTAGCCTGAATGCTAGAAGGGTCAGCCTGTCATCATTTTAAAATTTTAAATGAGTAACTGTTCTCAAACTATTGCTCTTAAGAATGAGGTACTTCCACAGGTAACAGAAAGGTCCTCCTAAACAGAATCAAAAGATTATTAGGGGACTCTTAAGGCAAATGTAGGCATTATATTCACTCACAGACCAGAAACACGGTGCAATGAAAAACTGGAGGGCCTATGATTCAGAATTGATATTCGATAACAAATTTATGTTACCTACTATGTTTACCTGGTGTACTTAATTAAAAAACAGAACTAAATTTTAGCTTTTTTCTTACTACAAAATTAATGCATGTTCTTTAGGAAAATGCAGGTAAAAATAAATAAATAAAAATCACCTGTAACTTCACTATCTTATGATAAACAAAGTTAATATTTTACTGTATCATGTTCTAGTATCTTTATATAAATGAAATAATCACAAAAATGAGGTCATTCTCTAGATATTATTATATAGCCAAATTTTTTAACTTAATTTTTATTTAATTTATTATAAAGATCTTTCCATCTTAGTACATCACACAGTATTTTTAAAGGCTGCATAGTATTCCATTGTAAGGATGTATGTGAACCGTCGTTTATTCAGTGATTTCTCTGTTAATAGACATTTGGGTTATTTTCACTTTTCTACTTTTACGAACAATGCTGCAATAAAGATGCAATTAAATATATCTTTGCACATGGCTATGATTACTTCCCAGAGTAAAATCCTAAGAATTGCTTTTGATTTATATTTCTAAATTTCCTCTACAAAGTTTAATCAAATTACACTAAATCGATAGTTCAAGAAGACTTCCCTACACATCTCACCCCCAACCCGGGTCAATCTCATTATTGAAAGCTTAAATCTTTGATAACTTAATAGGCAAAAATTGTATTTTGTTATTTTCATTTGTCTGTATTTTATTATGTATGATATTGAACACTTTCCTAAGTTTACTGATAATTTTTTTATATTTTTGATTTATAAAAGTGAAATTATTGTGTCTTAAAATTTCACTTGTGAAGTTCTGCAGTAAGACTTTTTTCAGTTCTTTACTAATTTTCTAATTTAAACTATTTTTATTAATGCACACAAGTCAGGTCTGTACTGCATGAACATCTTTTTCTTTGGAAATAAAGTAGCTGTTTCCATTTACTTCAAAGACAGTCCCTCTAAATCTGTATTTTTGCTTTAAACATGAAACCACAGGTCAAGTTTCATTTCTCATTACCACTTCTCCACCTAAGTTGTCAGTTTTGGTTTTGCACTGAAACTGAAGGTAAATAAGGGGGCATCTCATTAAATTAATGTCTCTGGGCAAGGTTTGTGTGCATGCCTATTTTAGATTGTCATTTAAAAATAATGTTAGCTGAAATACTGTTCAAGATAAATGCTTGTGTTTTAAATAATCTCGTGAGCTTAAGAATCTTTAAGGACAGTGAGGGTATTTTCATTTGGGGGTGTCAATGTGAACATTTATTTAAGGAAATATAACTATACTAAGTAAATAACCATATCAGAAATGGCAGCTACAGGAAGTGACTTGCATATGAACTAGGTCATAAAGTTATTTGACTTGTCATTTTACTTTTATATATTAAGCTCTTCTTGGGTGTCCATACTTCATTCTTTGATTCAAAAAATTAGTAACCATGTGTATTGTAAGTTCCATGAGGAAACAAGTTCTAGTTCTACCTCTTTAGCTCCTACAGATTCTAATAAAGTGCCACAAATGTAGTAGTTGACTGCAGAGGAGGCTATTTATTCAAACTTTTAATAGGGAATTTTAATCCATTTATATTTTATTGTAATTGTTGATATATTTATATGTACCATCTTCATTTGTATTTTCTACTTATGCTTTTCTTTGCTTTATTTTCCCCTTTCTTATATTCTGTCAGATGGATGTAAAATGATCATATTCAGCTTGTGCTTTTTATTCAGCTCAAATACTTTAGGTTAAATATCAGCAACAAGATTCAATACATGCTTATAAGCTGCATGTGTGTGTATGTGTTTCGTATGTGTGTATGCATGCAAGAGAAAGGAAAATGTTATGTGAGCGGGTGGCTGCAATATGCCTGCTTAAGAATCCATCAGTTACAATGAGATTTAACCAATTTATGGCTGTCACAGTGTACCATGTACAATAGACACTTTGCATTCACAGTTTGATGTTGGTAATTTTGACTACTTTCGAGGAACTCTACAGGTTCATGACATAAAATGCATAAATTTCACCTATTGACCTATGATGCCATGAAGAATGAGTCACTTAACTAGATTCAGACCAAGCGCCTAGGATTGGCACCTCACTTCACCGTGTTATCCTCTACACATCTTGGAGTAGCTCTGAAGAGGTTGTACTTTACTAAATTTGTTGGAGTAGATTGTATGCTATACTGGAATTCACAAACTTAGGGATTTGTGAAGGTTTTGCATTGGATAGTTCTTAAATACTGAAGGATTTTAGTCTATAATGAAAGAGCAAGCTTGTTTACTGGAGACTGCCTCAGGATTTAAAAAAAAATAAAAAATAGAGTTTTTAGTTCCACATAATTTTTGATGAATAAAATTATATTTGATATAAGCATATCACAAGAATATTTTCTATCTTCTGCCTTGCATATAAAGGGAGGAAAAGGGAGAGTGCATTTATAGAATACAGATCATAAGGTATGGTAACAAGGAAAACATTTTTTTAATATTTCATTGCCAGCTAATAGTAACATGGAAATGAAATATTTCTAATTGGAATTGATAGGAACAAGGATATAAAGATATTAATTTTCTCGTCAATGTTGACAAATGTGAGGTACTCAAAGATGAAGTCTAACTCTGTTTAAAAAGGGAGTGATAAGGAACTAGCTAATTGTTAAATGTTAATTAGCAAATAAGAAAATCACTGTAAAATGTTAGGCTGGTGAAATCCTTAACCAGGTTTGTAGAGCATTATAAAAATAATATGAACATTGTACCATGAATCACTTAAATTAACTTGCCTAGGTTAATCACAATTCATTTTAACCATGATGGCCAACTCAAAAAATTACACTGTGATTTGAAAGTGTCTTTGGGTCTTAGAAATTTGGTGTTCATATAAATGAACCAAGAATTTTTTAGTTCAATAGTGTCTGCCAAATAACAGAATAGTTCCTCACTTTTAAATTAATAAGTCAACATTTTATATGAGTTTGTATTTCCCTATGAGTTAACTTGTCCTAAGAACCTTCACTTTATTAACAGTTTTACACACAGATATTTAAGGTAGGTTTTTAAAAAATTATTTAAACGCTGTTGGTTAATCTTAGAATGCAATTTCCACTTAAATACATTTAGGAAATGCAGCTCGACTAAGGAAGTGACAAAGATAACAAAAGTGGCAAGGGTAACTTAACCTAAAGTGGATTTTTACATCTGCAATATAAAATCAGGTCACTGGTTTGGTTGTTGTTCCCTGCACACTCATATGTAAGGTCTAATCATAATTCTTTACTCCTAGAATTGATAAAAAAGCAAGTTGACTCAAAGAAAAGAACTTATGATAAGAACAGGCATTTGCAAGGGAGAATTCAATTCATGCCAAGTTTTGTAAAAGGCAAAATGGAACTCTAGTAGTCAGTAACTGTTGGCAAATATTTTGGTAGTTAGACTCACCCTCCTGCTTTTTCTCCTGATGGCAATTCTCTCTTTAATAGGGCTGGAGGCCATCATCTTGTTAGAAGGATACAGCAGTAGCTCTTTTAGGAGTGAATTTGTAATTCTTTATATGGCTTCATTTTTGTGAATGAGCTCTGCAGGAAAACTGAGTCTTAACTGTTCTCTGTGGCATACACATTTGACAAGTCATTTCTTACTTCTGAAATCTCTAGGGAGACTAGAGTGATTTGAGGAGACAAGATGAATCATAAAGGAAGATTTCTTTCACTCACTTTACCATCAAACCATGCATTTCCTCATCTATTTAAAAATTAACTTGTGACCCCTAGTAGTATTCTACTCTCAGTCACGCACATAGCTTCCTTTAACGCAGCTATTGTCACTTATGTTCTCCACAGAGGCAATTTTGGCTCTTTAAAGTGGACAAATTAGTGGAATCCCGGGAATATCAGGTTAGTTTTCATCTTCTCACTCTGGTTCAAATGGAGTAAATGTGTGTTTGTGACTGTGTGTGCCTTGGGAATGTCTGTTTTATAAATTAGCTATAAATTAACAGACAACATCATAGCCAGAGTTTAATGGGGAGTTTTTCTATGGTAAGTTAGAGAAAAATTACTTGAGAAATGATTAGGAAATTGCTATCACTTTATATTTCTCATTAAAGTTCTGTTATATTTCTCATAAAGTTCTGCTTTGGACTGCTTAAGCAAATGACAAAAAGCAGTTGTAATCTGCAGTAATTTCTTTAGATATTTTATTTTGTTTTTCTAACTTTGGATGCAACCAGCAAGGTTTTCAGAATGTGTTAGAATGTCAGACTAATTTTCTGGAAATTCTTGGGAATATATGTTGATTTGTCTTATAATGGCATTAAAAAACCACAAAATAGTCCTCAGGATAGTTTGATTTAGATAATGAAAACAATGAAAAGTTATAAATATATGTCTATGTTTCTACAAATATCTGTATCTATGAATGTATACAAATAGAAATGTTCATATTAAAAGTAGGGAAAAAAAAACCAAACACACAAAAAGAAAAGAAAAATAAAAAATAGGGAAATATTAGTATTTTAAAAATATGCAAAATGAGATCTACTCAAATAATTTATAATAAATTCTTTAATGTTATTTATATCGTGAATTACATTTCATAACAGAGAAATCCATACCAGAGAAATATATGAAAAGATACCAACATAGTCAAGTTATTGAATATTTTATATCAGAGATTTATTATCTATGAGATTATATCCATCTTTCCTTCCATTGCTAGAATATTATAAAAGTAAAATACGCTGAAATTTTCTTAAAGAATAAAATTACCAAACTGATTTAATGTATTACGAAGTCCAACAAAATATGAATTTTTTTCTTAGCTGTTATTTTAAATATTCTCACCAAAAACTAAAAGATAAAATGATGAAATAGATGTAAGACAGATTCTTTATATTTGTTCAATGAAAGTGAGAAAGTGTCATTCAATATTCTAGTTTGGGCATTTTTAAGTCACTTTGTACCCAATATATTTTCTAAAACTTTTATTTACATTTATTAGCCTTACAATATACTTGCGAATTCTATAGACTTAGATATTACTGAGTACATTAAGGTATGAAAATATTAAAATGACATGCATAATGTCCCTACATTAAGGATAAGGCTAGTAAAACCCAGGTCTTCTCATTTCCAAACAAATACCTTAATATATTGAGCCATTTTTTTTAAGGTAGCATTTCTCAAAGGCAATGATTTATGTGAGAGATAATAGTGCTCTTGTTGATTTGTTTTAAAGAAGTATGTCTTTTATCTTCTTTTTTGTTTTGTTTTATTTAATCTGTGGGGATCTATTCAATTGTTTGAATATAGTTTTGAATGTATAGATACATTAATTGTTATGATTTACAGTTTTTTGTTTATAATCATGATCACTTATTAATATGTTGTTAGAATATTAACAGCATGTTAACATGCTGTTAGATATGTTACTTTACAGTATGGAAGCATACTTATAATATAGAAGGACATTATATTATTTTTCTCTTTTTTTTTCATTTTTTTAAATTAGAGATGTTGTGAGCTTACAAAATAATCATGCAATGTGCAGAATTTCCATACATCATTCCTTCATAAACATCTTACACTGTTGTGAAACATTTGTTACATTATGAAAGAACATGTTCATACTATTACCACTAACTATGGTCCATAATATATACTTGTTATATTTTTTCCATACTCTTCTTATTATTAACACCATGTATCAGTATTGTATATTTGTTATAGTTCATGAGAGAACATTGAACTATATTTGTACTGTTAACCACAGTTCATCTTCTACCACATAGTTCATTGCGTTATACAGTCCCATGCCTTGTACAGGAAATTATATTTTGACTTAATAAAGGATTAAGAGAAATTAACAAATTAATCAATTTATAAAACAAAAAAACCCAAAAATACAGTTTCAACTTCTAAATTGGTTATAAGATATAGAAAATTTGAGATTTCTCTTAATGTGAAATACACATGGAGTGAAATTTAATTACCTGGTCTCTGAAAATATTCTAAGGTTTCTCTGATTTTCAAAACTAATTTTTAGAAGTAATGATAATTCATTTGGGTCAATAGTGGTGGGAAAATCATAACACACTTTTTCTTGAACCAAACAATATTCACAAAAGAATGTTTACTAATGTAAATTTTTTTGTGGTTGCTGCTAATTACATGGTTTTCACTTCAAAGTCTTTAAGAGGGATACAGATACAAATGAACTTAATAAATATTTATTGGGCGAATTAATTCAGAAAGATATCTGGGTTAGGAAAAATGTGTATAAAAACAGTAGTATTTTCATTATAGATTTTTCTCTTGGACTAAACACTGTTCATCCTATCTTGCTATATTACTAAATCACATCTTGAAATTATATATCCAGAGCAAGTGATGCTATAGGGAATATGTAACACTAGCATTTTAATTAATTACAAGATGATAATTCTGCATGGGAGTGGAGGTAAACATTTGATGACCTCCAATTATATTAGTAGTAACATTTTCATTTGGTAACTAGTTGACTGGGTAATTAAAAACATGCAATTAAAGCAAAGTCATACCTTAATTTATAAAGACAATGAAAACAAAAGAGCAGAGTAAAACACATTAATAATTACTACCCAATTACAATGAAACACATTTTTACTATCTTATAAGGTAAATAAAGGTCAAACCTTGCCTCCTTTGCTTGTTGGTTAAAAACCTTTAGATCAAGTGGTAGAATAAGTCCCAAGTCATAAACAACAAACAACGTAATTTTATCTCCATGAGCTTTTTAGTCCAAAGTCACTGGGAATGGGGTAGGATGAAAGAAAATGTTGGATGATGATGAAGAATCACCATTTAAGAGTGAGGCCAAAACCTGGCTTAGTTACTCAGGAAAAATTAATTACAGAGCATAGGCATATTTTATTCTTTCTACCTGGATTAATACCACAATTCTCACCAGCTGAAAGTGGGCAGAATCCTTTAAATGTAGTCCAATTTGGAGCCGAGTATGAAGGATGGTGTGGATGAAAGTACGATGGTTCTTGAGAGAGGAAATGGCCTGAACGAGTAGTAACAATCATGAAGAAAGCAACTGGTCTAAGCAGGAGCGCTTATCTAAGAATTCAAGGACTGAGGGGAGTTGTATTTTTGTCTGGTGAACTTCATTGGCATAGGTGAAATAAGGCTGGCAGCTGGAAGAACAGAACGTGGCCTAATTATATCCACAAACACAGGGACTTTTGAGTCCTTATTCAAACAAATAACTCTCTGTATCATCTTATCATCAATACTTTTCTTCTTTCTCTGTTGCTGATGACAATTGACTCCCAACCCACCAACAAAACTTGAAAATTCACAGCCCCTCTTAGAGTGACACAGACCGTTTCCTTCTTCTGGCGAAATCCTCTGTGTGAATGAAGTTGGAGAGAGCCTTACTAAGGTGACTATCTGATGTCTCAGTGCTGTTCCCAAAGTCATAGTTCTTCAGGAAAGGACACAAACAGTGCACAATGGCCCGGCGAATGTAACTGTCAAAGATATAGTAAATGAAAGGGTTGACACAGCTGTTGGCAAATGCCAAGGGCCCACTCACCTCCATACCCCTTTGGAGAATGGCTGGGGAAAAGTTCAGTTCTTGCCGCAACCCAGAGACAATAGCTACAAGTTTGAAAGTATTAAAGGGCAGCCAGGAGAGGACAAAGGCTGCCACAACAATAAAGATGATCTTTATGGATTTCCTCAGTTTTTTATTATGCTTTCCTGACTGCTGGTAATGGGCACACAGCTTCCTTATGATACAACAGTAGCAAGTCACAATGCTCAGCAAGGGTGCAAAAAAGGTGAAAATTAAGGCCACCAGGGCCCATGTCAGTTTAATTGAAGTGGCTCTCTTCTCCGCACAGTATGGCTTACCATCAATGAGGGTGAGCTCTCTGGACAGAAGAGTAGGCAACCCCAGGAGGCAGGACATAAACCAGACACTGGTGCAGACTCCATACGCACAGTCTCTCCTTCTGAATTTCCTGGATACCGCTGGGCACACGATGGCCAGGTAGCGGTCAACACTCATGCAGGTGAGTAAGAAGACACTGCAGTGCATGTTCACGGAGATCATGTAGGAGCTGCCCTTGCACAGGAAAGAGCCCGTCCTCCACTGTCCTAAAGATGCTTCTTTATCTACCCAGAGAGGCAGTGTGACAAGGAAAATGAAGTCAGAGGCAGCCAGGTTGATGATAAAGATGTCAATCAGTCTTCGGCTGCCCTTTTTGAAGTACAACGCACCCATGAGGATGAGGTTCCCCAACACGCCAGTCAGGAACACAGCCGTGTAAAAGATGGGAAGGAAGACAGATGTATAAGGAACATGGGAGCGGGTCTCCTCAATATTAGGATTTTGGCTTGTGGCATCAGAATAATCCAAATAAACTGAGGTTGCTTCTGGATCCATCACTTTAGATCTGGTAAATATCCTTACCTAAGAGGTTTCTGAATTTTAGAAATCTCAAGGCAGCTTCTTTTATATAACACCTGCCTCAAACACATACATTAAAAATTGCAGTTTCTGCCAATCCTCAGAAAGGGCCCACAAGGAACACCACTCTGATTGGTGTTAGTTGGTTGTGGTTGTGGTTTTCTTTATTTGCATTTGCCCATGAAACTGAGGTGCTTTTTGACTTCTTTCTTCAAAATATTCAATTTGCTTCTTTAAGTCCAGAAATTAGGAAAACAAATTGACTTATTTTTTCTCTCTTACTACTTTAAAGACCTCCTTTATTTTTCTGATACCTAGAATTCCTTTGATCTAGCCTCCTGTTTCACATTTAGTATAGGGTCTTACTTTTAGAATTGTAAGGTGAAGATGAAGATATTCTTTTTATTTACATTGTTGGTGAAAATATAAAGAAAGCTATTGTTTTATTGCATAAACAATGAATTGAAATCTTCCCAAAACATGCCAGTCCACATCTATGGGAAATATAAGGACACAAATTAGGGCATGAGATTCTTCCCATTTATTTGGCTCTTTCAGTTCATACATGCTAGATCCTGCTTCATTCAAGAAATTAAAAAAAAAATTCCCCAGAAGGCTTGGACCACAGGACCACATCTTGTGTTTTTATTTTTTTAAATTTTCTACTACCCTTAGCACAGCACTTTGCACATAGTAGGTGCTATGGAAATGTTAGTTTGATTTGATTCACAAAATGTATGTTTACCTGATCTGGTATAATTCAGTAGGGATGAATTCAGTAAGTTTAACTACAAGTATTGTTGTTATTTATTTATGTAGCTTACAATCACAGTTTTAAAAATCATAAACCCTTCTAGTTTTACCCTCTTATCCAGTATTGTAATTTGACCAATGAAGTTCCCATTTATCAAGTATTAAAGTTCAAATAACCATCCTTAGACTCTAGACCTTCTCTTATATTTCTTTTGCACACCTTAACTTTTAGCAGTGATTTTTTTAAAGCTTTTGACTCATAGATTTTCATTTAAGTGCTTCCACATATCAGTGAACTTCATTTTTGGGATAATTGATCTACAGTGGACTTAACTATATTAAATGTTGTTCTAATGGAGCTGCCAATCCAGGCACTATAATAGGCAGATTTTTTTTTTAGTTAATTGAAAACAATTGAGAAACCTATCATATTATTCTCTCATATACTTCCTTTTATACTAGAAAGAAGATAGTAAAATATAGCTAATTTTGCAATTGACTTCTTCAGTTATTTCAATTTTTTTTACTAGCAGAAGAGGGCATGGCCTTCTAGAGCTCTTCTCTTCTTCCCTTCTTCTTACTTAATCTCCAAAATTCCAGATTCAAGTTAATATTACTATTGCATAAAAGAATGTATATCTGTAGATGAAAATATAATTGTTAAGCATTCTAAGTACTTTCTGCAGAGTTTTTATTTCTTCTGTAATTAATATATTGCAAAAAATGACCTTGCCTTCTCTGCTTCTTCTTTCTTCTTTCGGATATGGTCTAACGTTAACTCAGTTTCCAGCATGGGAGTCCAGGTCAGGAAGGATGAGCGCTCTCCTGATCTGGGACAGCTCTACAATGTAGATCCTACCTTCCCGTGCACCCTGGTTGTACTGTGCTATTCAGTTTCTTGCAGGGGCATATCCTTCACTAAGTATAGGCTGCAGATGAGAGAAACTAATTAACAGCTTTGGCATTTCTGGGACAGAAATCTATCCTGCTGGGTAGGCCTTAAATATTTAATAGATTAATTCATTTGTCAAATAGTTTTGAATTGGACAATATTTACTTGAAAAGGATTAATAGGGTGAACTTGGAATGTTTAAACAAAATGTGTGTGTGTGAATATATATGTGTGTATATGATTGGTACTTTAATTGTAATGTTAGAATTTTGTACTTTGAGAAAATAAGATTGATTATGGGCCTAAGATATTAAAAAAAAAACTTTGGATATAATCCAAGAATTCAGTGTGAAAGTATTATAAAATGGAAAAGAGATCATGCTCACACTCTAGAGGAAAACTATTGTAGGCCTCAAATTTTCTTTTGGCCTTCAAGTTGTGAGTCTGCTGATATGAATTATCTCAAATAAGTCTGACTTCCTAAGCAAACTATTCAAACAGCTGTGGACAAAATGGCTTGCTTTATCATAAAATATTACTTTAGAATATGACATTTAGTGGTATAATGGTACAATATGAGAATATCCACCAGGAATCAGCAGTATCTTGGGATGCAATTTAGACAAAAATAGTTAAATGTTCAAGAAAAAAAAAAAAAAGGAACAAATAGCACAGTACTGGGCTTTTAATAACTCAAAAGTTATAATGCTATCAGATTATAAAACTTATAATAAAACCTGTCTAGATAAAATAGGGAAGGTCATAGTACTAAAGTAAGCTCGGTACAATGGTCATTTTTAGAACTTTGAACACTCTTTCAAACGAACACAAGGATACTAACAAATAATCAACTACACATAGACCAAAACTCAAAAGCAATACTAGATACCACAAGCATATCAAAAGGCAGTAGAAACCTGGTGACGACAAAAAAGAAATAAAATGTAAATATTAGAAAACAAATTAGAGGCCACCTCTTCAGTAATGCATTTCCCAGGAAAACCCTCAGCCCCACCCCCACCCAAGCAGAATCAATTGCTTCCACTTTGATATTTCTTAAGAACTTTTAAATTACTGCATGAAGTATACATCATGTCACATGGTTAGTTGTTTTGGAGTCTGTCACCCAAAGCTAATCATGAGCAACTTGAGGGCAGAGGCCAAGGGTTCCCTCTCCACCAGCCTCTAGCAAACATCAGTTTTCGGACTTTCAAAGCCATTGCTTCTCAAACCATGGATGCTAGATCACAGTACCCATATCAGAATGAGCTGAGGTGTCTATTAAAATGAAGATTCCTGAAGTCAATCCAAGACCTATTAAAGTGGGGTTGAAGCCTAGGATTTTACATTTTAATAAGCATACAAAGTGATTCTTACACACACTAAAGTTTAGAATCACAGTTCTAATCTATATAAATTAACCAACACTATAATTTTTAAAAATGTCTTTAAAAAAAAAGTTTTAAAGTACCTCTCAATTTGAATTTCTTGGAGGACTTCTAACCTCGATTTCACAAAACGTGTGTATTGATTTGGACTTCCAGGACCTCCCTTTTCTGTATCCCAGTTCCTGGGATGGCTTCAGAACTGGATCAGGTGCTGAGGATGAGGAGAGAGTTTTTGTCCACTGAGACATCTGCTCAGGTGAATCCCTTTTCATTATGAGGCTATAGTTGTGGCTTGCAGCATCTTCACTTCGCAGGCTAAACCAATTAGGTTGAGACTTTGCATTATCATATATTACTTCTGGTTCTTCACTATCAACCTCTCTGGCCCCATGCCAGGTAGGGATTCATCTGATTATGTAGCACAGCAGAAAGGGATAACTGTGCCTGAGGCCTCTGTTCAAATATGCCCTGATGATACAGCCCAGAGTAAATAGCAAAGAGCATGAAGCAAATGAATTGTTTCTCATTAATTTTATCAACCAGACACAGTGTAAGCATATATTTATTTCTTACAATGATACTATACTCTCTTGTTCTTTTCTCACTTGAGTATCATAAAGTATACAATCACTTAAATAATTCTGTGTAAAAGACCTAGCTTATACTCTAAGAGTTTAAAGTTTGTTTTTAAAAAATTTTTTTTATTCTCACAGTTGCTTGGAGAGTTGTGTAGTATAATGTATTAGCCTATCATGCCAAAGTAAGTGGACATGTATTTGCTATTATCAGGTTTTACTTTTCCCCTCCACCTCATTTATTGGCTTATCTGCCTTGCCACCCTATATTTACGTCGATAATTGTAATGTTATTATTCAAGGCATATAATACTTTAGGCTTCCTCATAATAATAAATTTACTTTACACTTCCTAATAGTAATAGATTTTTTCTAAATTTAGGTTGTGCAATTTAATATAAATTGGTTGATTTTGCTCTCCCTGACACCAAGCACAATGTCTAGCATGTAATAGGTGGTCATTGTTTGTAGAACTAGACTGACTCATGCTTGCAATTTGAGTCATTTCCAATGAATAGGGACATTTCACAAACTTCTTAGCTAGATTATTTTTTTCTCTTCAATCCTGAGTTCTTCATCATATCATAAATTAATATGGATGTTTCTAAGTTAGCACAGCATTTTTTTTTTTGTTAACTCACACTAATGCTTCCATTTAGCAGGATTTGATAAATCAAAAACAATTTGCAAACCAATTAATGTAAAAATACTTCTACCATACCTGCACAGTAAAAATGGTGGATTGTGATGCAAAGGAAGGGAGGACTCTTTCAATGGAGACCTGTTTATTTAATTTAGAAATAAGCAAACTAACTATATTAGTTCCTTATCTGCAATAAAGAATATCATTTTAAAAAGATTTTGTTTGTTGGACCAAAATTCATACCTATAGTTCTATACTAGCAAATAGCAATTAGAAGAATAAAAAAAATACTTTCTTCCCTAATTTCTATCCTCCCCATGATTACTGCTCATCGTTGAAATAGCAAGGGCTTTGTTGCTGAATCTTCTGTAATCAGAATGCATATAGCCTTCCTCTTTTTCCATTTTCCATCTGCATTTCTGTTCTTTCCGTCTTGAACATTGCATAGGCTAATGGTGTAGGATACATGGATTCCCCAAAGAAACTCTAACCCTGTGGATCTATGACAACCATAATTTGGAATTGCAATATTTTTCTTCCAATAGAATAAGAGTCATAAAGTTTTACAGCTTCAGGTAATATTAGTGATTATCTAATAAAACCATTTTACAAATGAGTTGACAGAAGCCCAGAAAGGAATAACTTATCAAAGGACTCATTTTGGTGATTTTAAAATAAAGGACATTTAAAATTTAAACTTTTCATCTATGTGTGGTCCATTTACTATCCTGCAGAAGCATGCTCACCCAAACAACTACAGTCTTTTACCTTATGTGGCATTTTTCAGGAGTGTCTAAAATGAAAGAGCCATTTTAGTGCACTTTTCAATTTGCTTTGTCCTTGATTGAATTTTGCCATTGTTCTATAGTGAGTGGGTACAAGGAAATTCAAAGATTGACACATTTTTTGAGGGTAGCTGTTAGTTAGACCCAAAACTTGTATATATTTCTATTTTCTTGCTGTCTGTTCTCCAAAGATCTTAAGGAAAACAACCAGGACAAAGCTATTTGAGAAAAACATAATGTAGCTATATCTTGCTTAATATGATATTCAGTTCCTAAAAATGTGCATTTAGAAAATAAAATTATATTTAAGTGTATTAGGGAATTTGATATTGAAGGGAATTCTCATACGAAAAATTATAAGGCACATAATATAAAACATTATAGTATCTGAATATCTGAATTTTCAGTTATTGGTTTAAAAGGTAGTATAATTATAACACCTTTTTAAAAAAATTTTTTTTATTTGTAAAATGATATATAAATACATATGCATATATGTGCATTTGTTTACATAAATGTTATTTGTTATATATATATATACATTTTATAAAGGTGCCTAGATTACCCAAATATTACTCAGAAACTACAGAGATTCCCATGCTCCCCACCGCCCACACCCCCAACAACACCCCACACAACCATTCC
>JAQZBX010022406.1:0-31568 GCA_029593785.1 Cabassous unicinctus
CACATATAAAACATAACTCATAATGGGTCAAAGACCAACACGTAAATGCCAAATTAAAATACTCTTATATGAAAATGTTGCAGTAAATCATCACGGATGGATTCCTAGGAATAAACACCAGCGGTACAAGAAGCAAAAGAAAAAACAGATAAATTTGACTTCATCAAATTGAAAATTTATATTTATCAAGGTCACTATCAATAAAGTGAAAAGACAACAATGGAAGAAATTTATTGTAAACCATATTTATATATCCAAAATAAATAAATAATTTCTTGCAATTAAGCAACAAAAAGACATACAACCCAACTGAAAAATGGGCAAATAATTGAATAGACATTTCTCTAAAAGTGCCAATAAGCACATGAAAAGATGCTTATCATTTGTAATCAAGGAACTGCAAATCAAAACCACAGTGAGATATCACTTCGTACTTACTAGGATGGCTAGAATAAAAGATCAGATAATAGCAAATGTTGCTGATGATGTGGAGAAATTGGAACCTCCATACATTGATGGTGAAAATATAAAATGATGTAGCCACTGTGGAAAACAGTTTGGCAGTTCCTCAAAAAGTTAATCAAAGAATTACCATATGACTTAGCAGCTCCTCTCCTAAGTATGTACCAAAAGAATGAAGCAGGTATTCAGATAAATAGTTGTACATTAATGTTCATAAGAGCAGTATTCACAATAGTGAAAAGATGGAAACATCCCAAAAACCCATCAATGGATGAATAAATAAACAAATGTTACATATGGATACAATGGTATATTATTGTACTGATATATGCTACATATACATATATCAGTACTATATGAAGTACTGATATAAGCTACAACATGGATGAACTTTGAAAATATTATGCTAAATGAAAGAAGACAGACAAAAGAAGGCCACATATTGTATGATTCCATTTATATTAAACATCCAGAATAAGTATATCCATAGAGACAGAAAACAAACTAGTGGTAGCCAGGCGTCTGGGCAGGAGGGAATGTGGAGTCACTGCTTAATGGGTATAGGGTTTCTGTGTGGGATAATGAAAAATTCTGGAACTAGATAGAGATGATGGTGGCACAATATTGTGAATATACTTAATTCCATAGAACTGTACACTTTAGAATGGTTAATGATTTATTTTATGTGAATTTTTACCTCAAAAATGTTATTATACATGCCTTTTTCCTTAAGTAACTTTTTGCTTGTATATAAGTAATTTAGTTGTAAACTACTCCAAAATATTTTTCAAATTATCCAAAGTAATTAAAAAAGAGATAAACAGGGAATTTAATATGAATGTAATAACTTTTTTCATTACTTTTAAAATCACTTACCTTGAGGGGACCCCTTTTTCCTTTTTAGTATTGTATACCCAATTAAGCAGTATTTTTCTCATAAAGGTAAGTGATTTTTGGCTTTCAGAGTAGTGCTTTATTGTCTCATGACTCATATGCCTAAAAAAAAGATATCATAAAATATGTTTTATAATATTTTGGGATAGGTTCAATGCAGTATTGTCAGAAAGCAGGAAGACTATTTTTGCCAGGAATGACTGGGAATGAAACACTTTCATAGCCATAGGTCTAAGTCATGAAGTTGTAGACTGAGGAGAGACCTAATCATCAAGTTAAGCAGAGAGTATAAAGAGACACATGTTTTTAAAAAATGAGTTTAAGATTCAGGCAGAGAAAGAATACCATGGTTCACATATTTTGAATTCAGGTACATCTGGGTTTTCATGTTGGATCCCTAATTCTCTAGTCTGACAATGAACAAATTACCTCACTAATCTGTTCGCATATCTATAAAATGACCCATATCAGGCTGGGATAATTAAATGAGAAAGTTTATATGAAACATCCAGCCGGTCTCACACATTTTCCTGTCTCTTTCTTTTGCCTTCAAGACAAGTGGTCAGGGAAATTATGGGGAAAATATAGGTAGTGGAGCAAAAGGGTTAAAATGTCAACTTCGGGCAGTTAGTGGTCATAAAAGCCTTGAGAGAGATTTTGGTAGTACTTGCCCTGTGGTGTCTGTAGGTTTCTGCTGGCTTTTGTATTGAGACAGCTCAGATCTGTGTGCTATGGATTGGTCTTGCTTAGCTAATTCTCTTGGTTTTATGTGAAATTTACTTGCTGCTAACCAGATAATTTCATTGTCTTCATCAAGATAGGGCTTTGTCTTTGGGTCTGAGGTCCTAGGATCTGAGGTCCTACCTAGTAATGTGGCTTAAAAGAAGGTAGAACTTGACCCTCCTATTGATTATATGTCCTCATTATATGGGCAGTTCATCTGCTATAGGTTTATTTATGTAATTGAAAAGAATGAAATCATTTAATTCTCGAATCAGTATAATGTAATATAATAGATAATATAATATAATATGTAATATATAATACATATAATAATATAATGTGGTAGATACATGGAAAATCTTGAATATGAATATGACTGATTTACTCATAAATTAAGAAGATATTTATTAAATACCTACTATGTTTACCAAATGTGGGGGATAAACCATAAACAAATAGTGGCCCCTGCCCTCAAGGATCCAACAGACTAGTGGGGAAAAACATGCAAGTAAACAATTGCTTTAAAGTGTAATGAGCATTGCACTTTGGACCCACAAAAAGTGGCAGTTGATATAATCTTGGGAGTCAGGAAAACTTCCTGAAGGAATTAATGTCTAAGCTGAGTTATGATCATTTCACAAGTTCCTATAAATCCTAAAATTCTGTGATAATCAGTAAATGTGTGAGGTTTTACAGCCAAAATTCCTAGGTAATACGGTCTCCTGAATTCCTATTTTATATCAACACTTCCACTCTTTAGATCTGATTTGGGAAAACAATATCTCTTTACCTAGATAGCAAGGCAGCTTGGCTTTGAATCTCAGCTCTATAATTTATAAATTAAATAACAGTAAATAAATTAATCTCACTGTGCTTCACTTTCATTACCCATACAATTAGGACAATGATAGCAGGTATATCATAGGATTTTTATAGGATTAAATTGGTCAATACATATAAAGTGTATAAAACTGTGTCTGCCTATTTCCAAATAATATCTAATCCAGAGTATTATTTCTCACAAATACGTAGACACTTAACATACGTCCTGGAGTGTATGTCCTCCTTCTCTCTTCCTCCTTCTTACTATTATTCTAAGCTTCACCCACTCTGTACTTCTGCAAAAGTTTTGAGCTTGAGTTCTCATATTGTTTAACACTATTAAATTTCATCTTACTAGCTTCAACTCATCATAGAATATTAGCATCACTACAAATATTTATTTTGTCCCTTGGTATATTATAATTAGACATTTAATCAAATAGGTTCATTTAATTCTATTTTTCTTCTATACCCCAGGAATCTGAAGGCGCTTAAGTGACTAGTCCGATGTCACACAGCTCTTTAGTTGCCCGCTTGGAACCAGACTGGTTTTTGGTTCAGTACTCTTTCAATGATACCATACTATAGCTCCTGGCTTTGTGTTACCTGCAAATTTGATAAGCATGCCTTCTGTATCATTGTCTAAGTCACTAGATAAAATAAACTAGAAAAACACTTTTAAACTTCTCCATGAAGCAATGATCCTAAGGCTCATTCAACACACTCTGTGTGTTTGTTCAATCATCTGTAAATCCATCCTACCCAATTTCTATGTACCTGTTAAACCAGAGATCCTTGGCTTTTTCCCTCCATGTACCATGTCTCCCATAATTCTCTGTGGATGTAATATATTTCTTCCTTTCTCTTGGGAATGTGATGGGAATAACACATTGAACTATTAATTATTGTTCTCAAACAAGGCACGCTAACATCTGTGCACTCTCTGAGAGAGGTGAAGTACACATTGTCAGAAAATCTTTGTATGGCAAGAACCTGCTGTTTGATGTTACTGTTAATGCCACAGTGGCCATTTCATCTGCCTAAAATGAGGTAAAAATATTTTGATTGAGTTGGCAAATCATTTCTTCCCTAAGAGGGCTTTTAAAAGGAAGCAAAACCTAGCTCAGCTTTTAAGTAGATACCCTGTTGCAAACAATACCCACCCCCTAAGTGTGAACATGTGTGTTTTTCTTTTGAGAAAGCAGGTATTCTTGGGCAAATATAACAAAAATAAGTTACATAGTAGCAGGGAGAAAGGAGTGTGAGTAATTTCTAACTGTTGTTTACTATTGTTTTGGATAGAAAATATAGAATAATAGAAAATCATTTTTCACTAGTCTATAGAGGTCCTGGTATCTTGATATTTTTCTCTCATTGCCCATCTTCAAAGAACTAAAATTAGACCTAACCTAGAGAAGGAAAGCATTCTCAATCTTTAAAATAGCCAAATATAATTATTTAACTCGAATTCTTACATTGTATTTCCAGAGCCAAAGTAAGATTCATCATGTATTCAACACTCCCACTAATTTACTAATCATTATCTAAAAAGTGGAAACAATTTGAAATGACTTATTTTTAGTGAACTTGTGCCAGTTTCTAACATAAAAAGTTTATTTTATTCATGTTTACAAACTATGTTTTTAAAAATCTGCCTCAGAATTTTGCAAAGGGCAGACATGTTCTTTGCTAGGGACAGATAGGAACTTTTGGTTCCTTAGCACTACTTTTTGTCCAATCCCTCCCCAAAGCATCAACATTTATGTATGTGTATATATATATATATGTATGTGTGTATATATGAATGCATGTATATAATTATGTATACATTCATTCAATCGTTCATGTAGAAAGTTAGTATGTAAAGAAAGCCAGTTTTCATTCTTTTGCCCTCAGAAGAGAAGTAGCCAAAGTGCCCATGGAACAGACATCTCATCTATTGTTCTGTTTCCCAAAGCAACAAGCCTCCATTTTCCGTAGGACTTTTTTTGTCGTAGGTGGCTAAACAGGAAAATAGTGGCTTTCCTTTTCATTTTTCTTTTACACTTCTCTTGGAGTGTCCATTGTTCCTCTTGCCCCTGTTTAAACTCTCTACCCTTTTCCTCCTTAGATTTATTTTTCTTGCCACATGACACCCCAACACAAGGGGCTTTGGTAGGAATGATCAACAAATGTCAAAATCGACTCCAAGGCAGTCCAGGAAAGAAGCAAGTACTAAATACAAGTGTAATCAACAGAAAGTTTTCTGGAGATCAGAACATTATTTTATTAAGCTTGATATTCCCCATGGTTCCTGGCACATAGCTTTGCACATGCTGGTATTCAATATGTATCTTTCACATGTATGAATAAAAGTGTAAATGTTCCCAAATTTGCCTTCACCCTTCACTATGAGTCCTTTAAACTCTTTGCCTCTCCTCCCATCCAATTCCTGCCCCCGCACTGCTAACCTTGTCTTTGTGACCATTTACTCTGGGTCCTCATAGGCATATATTGCTTCTGCCTTGGGGATTTAAAGAGGACAAATTAAGGCAGTGTATTGAATTGCTCAATACTATTCTTGATGTTAACTTCTCGAACACTGCAGTGATAATGCTTTCAGCATGTCATTCATTCATTAATTTAAAACCTTCCACTGTACACTGCACATCTGTCTT
Organism: Cabassous unicinctus; assembly: GCA_029593785.1. Taxonomy (NCBI): domain Eukaryota; kingdom Metazoa; phylum Chordata; class Mammalia; order Cingulata; family Chlamyphoridae; genus Cabassous; species Cabassous unicinctus. The sequence continues at coordinate 5,559 of JAQZBX010022406.1, forward strand.
CTTTAAAGTACTTATCGTACTGTTTTAAATTCATTACAATTCTCCAATCCTCCCCCTTCCTCCTCCAATTCTACTCAGGTCCCCTAAGCATTTGAAGGGCCTGGAGCAAGAGGACAAATGGAGACCCTTGTACCATTAATGGAAATATTTAAGCATTAAATCAAGAAAGCAAAATTTTAAATAAGATATATTTTATCTTCCCACTTTGGCAAATATAATGTAATAATGATTTTCATAATTGAAATGAAAATTCTCAGATTCTTTGAAATTCTATAACTTAATTGCAATGAGAACATGCGTCAGTTTCTGGCCACTTCTCTTTCTAACCCAGCTTTATCACTCACTGTACCACAGGCAGCCTCCTACACATAAAAGCGGACACCAGGCTGGCACATTCAAGCTCTGTTAAAAACCCTGCACCATCCCTAAAGTTTAATGGTATGTACACCAAAGACCCCGTTTGCTAATCAGATGATGGAATAGAAGAGGCCCAAGCAGAACCTGGAAGTGAGTTTAGAACCATTTGAGCAGGGGATTTGGCTGTCCTTGGTACCAGGAGTGTGGTCTAGAACTAGAAGGTAGGTTTGGATTTGGAGTGAACATTATTCTCACTAAAATTGGAGTTCAGCTCTTGCCCCTGCTCAATCATACATCCTATTCTCCTTCACAGGGACTGATCTGAGGGCATTCCCTAAAATACGGATTTTGAGGAACTCTACTCATGGGGGAGATTTACCTTTAAAGAAATCATTGTAAATGTTAGCTGAGTATTAAGAGAGGGTGATATAAAGTGCTACCTGTACAATGGGAAGATGTGCCTAGAGGGAGTACAGAAGGCTTTGCCATTAGTGAGACATGTGAACAGTCTAAAAGGAAGAATAGCTCACCATAGCTTAGCTTTAAGGGACAAAACGAGTAAAGAGTAACATTCCAGTCAGAAGGAACAGCTTATCCAAATGCACAGAGGTGAGAATAGTAGAGCAAGTTTGGGAAACTGAAAGTAGATGATGTGACCTGGGCGTGGAGGGCAAAGCAGGCCCTGACAGGGACACATTAGAGTGGATGATCCCAAGTTACCAGACAAAAGCAAGACAAATCATTTGTACAATTTTCTAAATGCAATGGATGAACCTTTTCTTTTGAAATTGGAACATAGCCTAGTATTATAGGTTGCCTAAGAGTTAGCTCCTGAGAGCCTCCTCATTGCTCAAATGTGGCCTCTATGTCAAACTCAGCATATGAATGCATTACCTTCCTCCTGGCATGGGACATGACTCCCAGGGGTGAGACTCCCTTGCACCGAGCGATTACTACCAAGCACCAACTAGCAATGCAACCAGAAAAAGACCTTGACCAAAAGGGGGAAAGGGTAAAGACATATGAATTTATATGGCTAAGAGACTTCAAAGTGAGTTGGGAGGTCATCCCAGAGATTATGCTTATGCACGTCTCAGCAGGATCCCATTGACTGCCACAGTAAACATTACCTTAAATAGTGGGGCTCCTGAGGGCTCTGGAGACATCCAGACACTATAGGCAGGGCTGACAGCTCAGGAGTTTGGTGCCCAGCCAAACTCTTGGAATTTATGCTCCCCAGTGTGACAGAGTTGGACTCAGTTGTGGTTTCCCTAAATATGGCTCTTCTGCCCCATCTATTTGAACCTATAGTCAGTACTAGAGTTGATAAGATTATGTCTAAGAGACTTAAATTTTTGGGCTTTCCATGTGCCAGTCAGGCCCTGAATCTCAACAGAGTTGCAACAGTTACTCTCCAGTTCATTGGACTCACCCAAGCAAATAACAAGGAAATGATGATGGACAATGACCATCCCAAGGAAAAGAGAAAGTCTACAACTGCAAACAAGATAGTCCCATCCATCTGCCCCATGGGATCTAAGCCCCCTCTCAATTAGAGGCGAGTAGGCCTCACCATCCCATAATCCTCAGGACTGGGGAATGAATGATGGACTAGAGTAGATTTACTGTTATTCTACTATAGACTTATTGTTATTCCAGCAATGGAAGAACTTTTATCATTGATGTGGAGGCAGTGGCCACTGGAGGTTCTGAGGGGAGGGAGAGGGGAAAAATAGGTGTAATATGGGGGCACTTTTGGGACATTGGAAGTGTCCTGAATGCTGTTGCAATGACAGATATAGGCCATTATATATCTTGTCATAACTTACAAAATTGTGTGGGAGAGAGCTTAAACTACAATGTAAACTATAATCCACACTTAGTGGCAATGCTCCAATATGTGTGAATTGTAACAAATGTACCACACTAATGAAGGATGTTTTCAATGTGAGAAAGTGTGGGAGGGGTAGGAAGTGGGGCATATGAGAATCCTCTACATTTTTCATGTAACATTTATGTAATCTAAGTATCGTAAAAAAATTAATGCAATGGAAGTCTTCTCTTGACAGTATACTTACTCTCCCTTCTTCTCACCAAAGCTTCCTGCTGCACCTACCAACACCTGGACTGCACTCTGGCTCAGAGTCTCATTCCTGTATTGCCTCTTGTAGCTTGCCTTAAAAGAAATGTTGAATCAAATCATTATGTGACATGAAAAACAATGACAATTTATTACTTCCTTTACAGTAAAATATTCTGTGATGAAGAAGTCACATATCTTTACGAAAAAAACATTCCTTCTCTGGAATCCAGTCCATTAGATCAGTTCAGAGCAGCATGTTCCAAACTGGTTTGGCAGGAAATTAGGGTGCTGCTAGATGTTAATTAGGTTTCAGAAAAATATAGGGAGATCTGTGACCAAAGTCTGAAAACTGCTGCAAGCTGTATTCCCATGTCAAAAGTTCATAATGCCCAATAGAATACTAAAGGTTCTGAGAAATCTTACAGTAAAGAGTCCTAGTTTACATTTTCATTTTTAATTCCATTTCCTCCAATATTTTTAAAATAGAACTTTTCCACCAGTCTATAATAAGCATTAAAGGGACTGCTGCTATTCTGCAAAACACAGTCATTCCTTCATTCAATAAACATTTATTAGGAACCCACCCTTCTTCAGGCACAAAGTTTGATGCTGAGGATACCACTGTGAATGAGACAGACTCTGCCTGTGGCTTCAATGTGTGGAACACTGTTGGGAATCACTGTATGGACTGACTTCCTATACCAGGATGTGTGATATAACCAGAGATTCCTGGGTCCTCTAGTAGGCATTCTTTCTGTACAGTCATTTGTGGACAATAAACACTGTTTTGTTCTTGGGGAATATTAGAAAGGGATAGCAATAGATTTGAAGTTGAGAGATCAAAGGCTTTTTGTCTGTAATGACAGGAATAAAAAAGAGTAGAATTCTTCTCCTTAAACTTCATTAAATACTTATAAAATAAGATTAAAATATCTTAATTATTATTAAAGATAAAAACTGTAGTTTGGGGGAAAATGAGAAAGCTGAAAATAATATGGGACCTATGAAAGTTCGGCAACACAAAGATCAAAGCTGTCAGATACTAGGACAATTTTAATTCCTAGATGATCATTCCCCTCAAAATGTAAGAAGAATTTAGGGAATAGTTGATTCATAAAAATAACTGCCATTTATTGAGCTTTCTACTATACTACTGAATTAGCTTATTTATATGTTTCATAAAAAAGTAATCATTCTTTGCAACAACTTTATGAGGAAGGCATTCTTATGTGCATTTTTTTAAAAGATTTATTTATTTATTTTTATTTATACCCCCTTGCCACTTGTGTTGCTGTGTCCATTCGCTGTGTGTCTTCTCTGTGTCTGCTTATCTCCCCCTTGCTGTGAGGTCTTGCCACATCAGCCCACGGTGCCACGCAAGCTGGCCTGCCCTCACAAGGAGGCCCCGGGAAGCGAACCCAGGGCCTCTCATATGGTAAACGGGTGCTTTATCCATTGCGCCACACCCGCTTCCTGCCTTGAGGTTGCTGCATCAGCCCATCGCACCGCTCAGGCCGTCGTGCCCTCACAAGGAGGCCTCGGGACAGGAACCCGGGCCTCCCATATGGTAAACGGGGGCTCTATCCATTGAGCCACACCCGCTTCCCTCTTATGTGCATTTTATAGACGAGAAAGCTGAGGCTCAGAGTTAAATTCCCCAAGATCACATTACAAACCCAGATCTCTCTGAATTTAAAGGCTTTTTCCTCCCCATAATGACATTTGGCCTCTATGGCATCACTCTGTTGTGCCATGCTGTGCTTTCTCGTCCAAACAATAACAACAGAGAAGATATGGCCTCATTTAAACAAGAATTGGGTGATATTTAAATAAAAGACCTTAAATCTTTAAAAACTATAATAGACCAATTAGTATTGCTGGGAGCAGTGAATATTAGAATTGAAGATGCAGAAACCAAATCAACAAACCAAGATAAACATGAATATATGTCTAGAATAAAGGTAGACTAAAAAGATACAGGGTGATATGAGGATCTGGAGAAGAGAGCAGAGATTCAACCTACTTTAAAAATAAGAGTTCCTGATCAAGACCTAAAAAGTAGCACAAAATCAACAATCAGGGATATAATAGAATAAAACATTAAGACAAGAAAGCAAAAAGGTATATACATGGATTATGTTTTGCAGAGAATGTAGAATATTAGAAGTGGAAAGAACCAAACAGGTCATCCAGTCAGCATAAATTCTCCACTTTACAGATGGGAAAATAAAGACTAAAAAGAATAAGTCCTAAGTCTCATATGTTAATAGAAAAACCAAAACTCAAAATGGAGCCTCCTGCATTGTGTTTGAATTGAGAGCTCTTAATACTATATTTTCCTGAAATAAATTAAATTAGGAAAACATGGTCTCTTAAAATATTTATGCTATGAGGAAATAGAAATAATTCTACAAGCATCCAGGCAGCAAAGGAGGCTACATTTAATTTCATATGTATTAATTCCATAAATATTATTCCATGGTTTTCATATGCATATATCATAAGTTATATTTAACTCTCATATTTTTAGGTCTAAAAGTCTTTAGACATTTACTAATCAATCACTCTTTCTACAAAATGAGGCTAGAGGTACTTGCCAAACCACAAGAGGGTGGATTTTAAAGATATTCTTGAATAGAAATGTTGGAAGTAACCAGTGAAAATTATAAAATAATATCAACTTGTTGAAGAAATGAAGAAAACATACATAGAAAAGATTTCTTGATCATAAGAATGACTAATAAGCATAATTGTTAGAACAAATCTTAAATATACAATATAAAAGTTAACATTAAAAGAATACAAAAGAAGTTATAGAACATTACACTAAATTCATCTTTGTATTGTCAGCCACTAGAGCAAAGCCTAGTGTATTAGTCAGCCAAAGGGATGCTGACGCAAAATACCAGAAATCTGTTGGCTTTTATAAAGGGTATTTATTTGGGGTAGAAGCTTACAGTTACCGGGCCATAAAGCATAAGTTTCTTCCCTCACCAATGTCTGTTGCTACGTTTTGGAGCAAGATGGCTGTGGATGTTCAGCCTTCCTCTTTCTCTTAAGGCTCCATGGTCAGGCTCTCTAGGCTTCCTCTCTCTCCCGGGGGCTCAATTCTCTCCTGGCTAAGCTGCTTTGTTCTCTCCACAAAGCCAGCTGTGAACTGTCAGGTGAACTGCTTGTCTCTTTTCCTGGGGCCTTCTCTCCTTCCTCACGACCAAGCTTCTCTGTGTGCTAACGTCCCGGGGCTCCAGCTCAAAACTCCCTTGTGTTCTCCTTCTCTGTGTCTTTACTTCCCCAGGCTCCACATCAAAACTCCAGCATCAAAACTCCAACTCACTTCTCTGCTCTGCCGTGTAGTTCTATCTGTGATTCCCCACCCACCAAGGTGGTGGGGATGCAATATCCTACTTACGTGGCCCAATCAAAGCCTTAATCATTATTTAATCAAGTAAAAGTAAAACCTCTGAATCCAATACACTCTAATATGCCCAGAGGAAAAGACCAGTTTACAAACATAATCTAATATTTCTTTTTGGAATTCATGAGTAATATCAAACTGCTACACCTAGTAAACTACTTCTTTCTTTTTTAAAAAAAGTAAAGGCATACCTTGTTAAATTGCACATCACTTTTTGCACTTCACAGATATTGCATTATTTACAAATTGAAGGTTTGTGACAACCCTGCGTTGAGCAAGTCTTATGGTACTGTTTATCCAATAGCATATGCTCACTTCATGTCTCTGTGTCACATTTTGGTAATTTTTGTGATATTTCTCATTTTTCATTATTATTATGTCTGATGTTACTATTGTAATTACCTTGGAGTGCTGTGAACTGTGCCCATATAAGATGGCAAACCTAATCGATAAATGTTGTATGTGTTTTGTTTCACTGACCAGCCATTCCCTGAGACACAGCAATTTCAAAATTAGGCCAATTAATAACCTTACAATACCTTCTAACTGTTCAAGTGAAAGGAAGAGTTGCATGTCTCTCACTTCAAATCAAAATCTATAAATTATTATGCTAAATGAGGAAGGCATGTTGAAAGCCAAGACAGGCTGAAAGCTAAGCCTCTTGTACCAAATGGATAACCAAGTTGTGACTGCAAAGGAAAAGTTCTTGAAAGAAATTAAAAGTCTCCTTCAGAGAACATACAAATGATAAGAAAGTGAAACATCTGTATTGCTGGTATGGAGGAAGTTTAATGGATCTGGATATAAGATCAAACCAACCACAGAATTTGCTTAAGCCAAAGCCTTATCCCGAACAAGGCCCTAACTCTTTTCAATTCTAGGAAGGGCTGAGAGAGGTGAATAAGCTGCAGAAGAAAAGTTTGAAGCTAACAGAGGTTGGGTCATGAAATTTAAGGAAAGAAGCCATCTCCATCACATAAAAGTGCAAGGTGAAATAGCAAGTGCTGATGTAGAAACTACAGAAAGTTATCCAGAAGATCTAGGTAAGATAATTGATGAAAGTGGCTACACTAAACAACAGATTTTCAATGTAAAGAAAACAGCCTTCTATTGGAACTAGATGCCATTAGGACTTTCATGGCTAGAGAGAAGTCAATGCCTGGCTTCAAAGCATCAAAGAATAGCCAGACTCTCTTGTTAGGGGCTAATGCAGCTGGTAAGTTTAAGTTGAAGCCAATGCACATTCACCATTCTCAAAAACCTAGGGCTCTTAGGAATGATGCTAAATCTACTTTGCTGTGTTCCATAAATGGAACAACAAAACCTGGATGACAACACATTTGTTTACAACATGGTTTACTGAATAGTATTCTAAACCCACTGTTGAGATCTACTGCTTAGAAAAAAAAATTCCTTTCAAAATATTATTGCTCATTGACAATGCACTTGGTCACCAAAGAGCTATGATGGAGTTGTACAATGAGACTAATATTTTCTTGCCTCCTAACACAACATCCATTCCACAGTCCATGGATCAAGGAATTTTTCAATTTTCAAGTCTTGTTATTTAAGAAATACATTTTGTAAGGGTATAATTGCCATAGATAGTGATTCCTTAGATGGATGTGGGCAAGGTAAATTGAAAACCTTCTGGAAAGGAGTCACCATTCTAGAAGCCATTAAAAACATTTGTGATTCATGGCATGAGGGAAAAACATCAACATTAACAGTAGTTTGGAAGAAGTTAATTCCAACACTCATGGGTGACTTTGAAGGGTTCAAGACTTCAGTGGAGAAAGTGACTCCAGATGTAGTAGAAATAGTAAGAGAACTACAATTAGAAGTGGAGCGTGAATATGTGACTGAATTGCTGCAATCTTATGATAAAACTTTAACAGATGAAGAGTTGCTTTTTATGGATGAGCAAAGAAAGTAGTTTCTTGAGATAGAATCTATTCCTGGTGACGATGCTGTGAACTTTGTTGGAGTGAAAATAAAGGGTTTAGAATATTATATAATATTACATAAACTTAGTTGATAAAGCAGGTTTGGGAGGATTGATTCCAACTTTGAAAGTTCTACTGTGGGTAAAACGCTATTAACCAGCATCACATGCTACAGAGAAACCTTTCATGAAAGGAAGAGTCAATTGATGCAGCAAACTTCATTGTTTTCTTATTGTAAGAAATTGGCAAAGTCAACCCAATCTTCAGCAACCATCACCCTGATCAATTAGCAGCCATCAACATTGAGGCAAGATCCTCCACCAGCAAGATTACACTTTGCTATAGGTCACATGATAGTTAGCATTTTTAAGCAATAAAGTGTTTTTAAATTAAGGTATGGTCATTGTTTTTCAGACATAACGCTATTGCACACTTAAATAGACTATAGTATAGTGAAAACATAACTTTTATATGCACTGGGGCCAAAAAATTAGGGTGACTTGATTTATTATGATATTTGCTTTATTGCGGTGGTCTGGCATGGAACCTGCAATATCTTCTATGCATGTGTGTATAGGAATATTGAGAGGAGAATGGATAAATGTATCTACTCTAAAATGGAGCCTATTTTCATTATTTTAAATTAGAAGGTTATACATAGAGAATTCTTGATGTTTATAATATTTTATAAGATATAATTAGATACAGGGTAGTCACTTTTAAAGTTGGTTTACCAGTCAGAAAGAAAAAGGATAATGTATATACCCGTGAAAAAAGAAGAAAAGGTAAGGAAAGGTAAGGAGAGGAGGAGAGGGGAGGAGACGGGAGGGGAGGGGAGGGGAGAGGAGACAGACAAAGGAAAGGAAAAAGAAGGGAAGGAAGAGGAATTTTTTCAACCAAACAAGTTCCTAAAACAATGCCAGGTTTCCCTTTCCCTTGTAAACAGTCTAATAAATTATGCATGTGAGCATTATCTAGATGTCTTCAACAAAGGAGTAAGTTTCAGTATACTTTTAGATAAAAAATAATTTAATAGAACATAATAAAATACTAACTATTTGTGCTGACAAGAGACGCTGGTTAGCCAGCTCCATTGCTTCAATGTTAAGGGTTTCATCTATTTCCTTGTTACAGTCAGGGCATTTCACTTTTTGATGTTCTGTTGTTTCTTCTTGGCTCAACTATGTTAAACATAAATCAAAGATAAAAGGAATACATGAATATTATATTTTTAGCATAAACCTCAAGCAATTGGCATGCCAGTGTAGTTTGAAAAATGATAGAAAATCTGGTACATATACAAGAATGTTCAGATGTGTTGCCACATCTTTGATCAGTTATCCTAAGTTGTCACTTTTTGGGGGAAGAGTTTATATCATATCCATACTTTCATATATCATTATTAACAGTTTATTAAAGTTACTGCATGTAACCAGCAGTTATTAAAGCATTATCCACCAGAAGCAACAGCATCATCTATGAATTGTTAGAAATGCATATTCTCAGGTCCCACCAGAGACCTACTGAATCAGAAACTCTGTGGTATGGGCCCCAGCAATCTGCATTTTAATATACCCATTAAATGATTATGATGTGGCTCAAGTTTGAGAAACATTACTTTAAACTAATCACATAAGGTAGAGAAAATGAACATGGCATTAATGAGAATATGGATAAGAAAAACTGAAGCTTAGAGAAAACAAATGATTTGCTCAAGATCACAAAGCTATTTATTAAATGGCAAAGCTAGGATATAAACCTAGGTTTTCTGGGTACAAGACCAATGCTCTATGAATAAAACTTTAATATTCCTCATGCTGTTATCTGATCATCTACTTTCTGAAACTGAGCAAGTACCAGAGAGGTGATCTCCAACCCTGACTCTGCCTTAAACTCTACTGGGTAGTGAATTACAATACACATTCCTGGAAACCTCCCCAGATCACCTGCATCAAGAATCTCCTGGGTAGGGGCTTGGATTTTAATATTTTTAACAAACTTTCCAGATGATTCTGATGCAGCTAGGTCAGCAAAAAGGCCACAATCAGATAGATACTTGGAGCTATTAGAGAAAATCCTTGGATTTGGCTTGGTAATTATTCCATCCAGAAATCCTGGCAATATTCTTGAAGGTACAGGATTTGGTTCTGAATCTCTACCTGGAGCTTTCAGCTCTACTTAGTGGATATGAGATGGGTTTGGGGGAATCTCATTCCTTAGACACCAATTATCTGAGCTCTATATTCCTAGAAGTTGGGCTCTCATATTGTGTGATGCAGAAAAACACTGCAATGAAAACTGGAAGTGACATAGCAGATGGCAAAGCAGCATCAGCATTAAAGACTCTTGGACAACGTTTGCTATTTCTCCTTCTGGAAACCATGACTGATTGGTGCACTGAGTGTTCTTGAATGAATAATAAGTTTGGCCATAGAGATTTTAACGTATATCTCAGAAACAAGAGATGACATCTCATCCACAGCTAAACTTATGGTACTGGCTTTGAATTCTTACTTCATAAAAAATATTAACCATAATCTAAGCTCTAGCAAGAGCTTATTTAGGCATATCTAGTAGGCTAAATAAATTCTGAATAAATGACTGAAAGAAGGCCTCTGTTCACCTTGAACCTGGTCAAGAAATAGCAACTTTCTAAGGCTCATTCTCCTCCTTTATACCTTTTAAAACCAGCTCTAATATACTGCTCCCTCTTTTGAATTTACAACATTATGTATGGTCTACATAGTCAAAGGGGCTGTGACCTCTGCATTGCCTGACAGTGATCACAAAATTCTTTATGCACAGTATAAGAAAGCAATGTATATTTTTGGTTGATTGATATACTGAAAGAACTCTTCCTTACTATTAGGGTAAATAAGGAGTTACCAATGCAACCTGTGTGTCAGTTACAAGTATTAAAAATATGAATTAATTTATAACATGATATATACTTATTTAAGTTCAATCCTATATAATTTGAAGGAATAAACAAAAGATATTACTTGCTTACAGCATATGGGTTTTGAAGAATAATTGCTTTCTCAACCATGTTCCAATCAGCATTAGCAAGATCTTTGTCAAATTTGAGTGCAGAGGCTGTAGATTTGATTAGCTCTTGAAAGTGTTGAAATGTATAATAAAATGATTTATATTTTGTTGATGTGACATCACGAAGACCTTTGACAAAAGAACAAACAAATAGTAGGAACATCACCATTTTGATACAGATTATAAAGCTTCCTTTTGTGCTTATCTTAACATATTTCCACTAAGTATTTAAAAAATTAAAATAAAGGCAGTATAAATTGTTTTATAATGGTAATACTAACAATTTCAAGCTTTTCTACTTTCATGCCCCTTTTCATAAAAGCTAAGGTACACAATAATAATAATAGCTAATGTTTATTAAGTGCTTACTATATGCTGGGAAATAAGTATGCTTACTATATACAGCACTTTGCATGTATTAGGTCTTGATCATCTCCACCAGTTTTTAAAGTCAGTCCTTTTTCCCAATTCAATAGACGAGGAAACAGAGGCACAAAAATATTAGGTAAATTGCTCAGAGTCAAACATCTGGCTAGTTAGTGGCAGATAGCCTGGTTCCAAATCCTATGCTTTAATCATTATGTGAAATGATTAACTTATACACTGGAACAACTTTCAGTGTCAACTCTGAAATCCATGGATTGTAAAATTAGTTGCACAGAGTAAATAGGCATATAGTTGTTGATTAAAAGAAATGCAATATCTCATTAACATTTGAAGGACTCATTCTACCAGACACATATTTCTTTGTTGTGCCATAGAAACTTCTTTGGAAAGCAATAATGTTCCATGAGCAAATGTTCACTTCCTTCAGTGCAAGTAAACAGCTGCTCCACATTAAGATTTTAGGTCTATTTAGATACAAAATAGGACATATGACACTCTTTGTAAAACCTCACCTCTTAATCCATTCTTTCCATTTTACTATTTTGAGACTGAAATTTTCAAAAAAGACATTGTTTTGTTGTAAATGAGGGAGGAAAGGAGGTTGGGAAATATGAGACTGATGAAAACTACCATTAGAGTAAAAAAACTGGAGGTAACAGAAAGAGCAATAGAATAGTTCAGGGGAAAAAATGGATGAAAAGCATCAGGACAATTTGTTTCTAGCTCTTTAACTGCAGTTACCTGGTTATGTGACCTTGGCCATAGCCTTTAACTGTGGACATCAATATTAACTGTTAAAAAGTAGGGGATTGAAACTGTTAAAAAGTAAGGGATTAAACAAGGGGATTCTTAAGCAGGGTGTATATCAGCAACATCCGAAAATTTTTCTGAAATATGCTGATTGTCTTGTTTCCCCTCCAAATCCCCTTCTTCGTACTGCAAAGTGTGGGTTACTTCAAACAGTCTTCCTACTCTCAGACTTTCTTTGGCGTTGGACCAGGAGATCAAAGGGAGAGAGAAGAGTGAGTTTGGTTATTTATTCCCTCAATCCATACTTGTAGACTTGTTGCAGACTAGCTGTATCTCTTGACCAAAGTTCATTGCTCCTCTCAGGCTGCTGACTGCCTGATTCTCTCTATCCTCGTTGACCTAGGTGTGGTAACAGTTTGTTGTTACTAACCCTAGTTATTTGCCACTGAAGTCCAATAAAGCAGCTTGTTTCAAAGAAACACTGAAACTTTACTTAACAGCCTGTTAATAAAGGCATTCTTTGTTGTAATATAAAAAAAAGCATTTCAAAATATATGTGAACACATGAAAAACAAGAATATATTGGTATGTAGTACATAAATTTTTTTTAAATTTAAAAATTGTCTGGCTAAGATTTATTCAACACAAAATAACCCCCTACCCCAACTTTACTGAGGCAGCTGACCGCATTCATGACCAAATCCGCCTGGAATTCAGTTGATGACCCAGCCCCAGCCTCAGCTTTCTTGTTGGCACCAGGAGGCACAGCACTCTGTCTGTAGGTGTCTTGTAGTTTCTACATCTTTGTTAATAAAACCTTATCTAATTATTCTAGTTTGAGTGTGCCATTTGTTTTCTGTTACGACCTGGTTTGGCACACACATGCTCAGATTGTAACCCAGATCTATAGCACCAGAATAGCTAGTGTTGGGGGATTAGGGGAGCAGGCATATATACAATTCTTCTCCAGAAAGTCTTCTCTGCTTTTCTGAAGAGAGCTAGAACACTTTCATAAGCTCACATCCCTTATCCTTTTAAATATCATCTATTTGCTAATAACTTCCAAATTTATATTTCCAGCCCAGACTGCCCTCTACTTCAACTCTCCTGAGAAAATTTATACATGAATATTCACAGCAGAATTATTTATAGTAGCCAAAAAAGAGGAAATAACCCAAATATTCATCAACTGAAGAATGGATAAACAAAATGAGGTATATATATACAAAGGAATATTATTCATCCATGAAAATGAGTGAACTACTGTTACATGCTACAACACGGACAAACCCTGAAAACACTGTTAAGTGAAAGAAGCCAGATACGAAAGGACACATATTATATGATTCAATTTGTTGGAAATGTCCAGCATACGCAAATCTCTAGAGAGAGAAAGCAGATTAGTGGTTTCCAGGGGATGGAGAAGGGAGAAATTGAGACTACTAATGGGTATACAGTTCTTTGGGGGGTGATAGGAATGGTCTGCAATTACATACCTGTGATTGCTGCCCAATATAGTGAACACACTAAAAGTTGCTGAATTTTATACTTTAAAATGGGTAATTTAATGTTACATGAATTAAAGTCCAATAAAAAAAGAAAAACATAAATTATAAATTTATCATCTACAGTGTTCTCTAGTAAATCTTTCTTTTCGTTTTTGCTATGTACTTTTGACTTACTTTCCTAAAGATGAACCTGGGAATTATAATTAGCATCTTAATTTACAACAATCTAGTTAAGATTAATGCAATTTAATTTCTATAATATATAAAAACTTTACTACTATATAGTTCCATTCTTCCCTTTATATTGTCACAAATTCTATTTTTAGACATTGTGTGTCCATTAACATGCCTTTATAATAATTATTTTATGCATTTGTCTTTTAAGTTATATGAGAGAATAAAAGAGAATTTACAAGCCAAATGTGCAATACTTCAAGAATTTATATTTACCTATGCAGTTAGCTTTGCCATTGTTCTTTATTTCTTCATGCAGATATGATTTAATGTCTAGTGTACTTTCATTTAAGATTAATTGTAGGGCAAGTCTGCTCATTTTTATCTTGGAATGTTAATTGCAAGGCAAGTCTGCCGTTTTTATCTTGGAATATCAATTTATCCTTCATTCTTGATTGATAGTTTGGCACATTTAGAATTCTTGGTTGATAGTTTTCCTTTCAGCATTTTGAATATGTCATCCCACTGCCTTCTAACATCCATGATTTCTAATGAGAAATCATTTGTTAATCTTTTTATGGCTCCCTTTTTGTCTAGGAAACCAAATGTCATTAACGATAAGTCTCTTGTCTCTTGCTGCTTTCAAGATTGTCTTTATATTTTGATAATTTAATTATAATGTGACTAGATGAGGATCTCCTTTTGAGATTATCCTATTGGAGTTCATTGAGGTTCTTGGATGTATAGATTAATGTTTTTCATCAAATTGGAAAGTTTTGAGCCATTTTTTGTTCAAAGACTCTTTCTTCTCACTTTCATTTTCTCCTTTCCTTCTGAGATTCCCATTATGCATATGTTGATATGTCTGATAGTGTCTCACAGGTGTCTGAGACTTTGTTCATCTTTTTCCTTTTCTTTTTTCTCTTTCTTCTTCCTTTCTTCCTTTCTTCCTTTCTTTCTTTCTTTCTTTTTCTTTTCTTTCCCCCCCTTTTTTTGGTTCTTTCTCTCAATTGACCTGTCTTCAAGTTTGCTGATTCTTACTTCTGTCTTCTCAATTCTGCTTAAGATCATTTAGTAGTCTTTTTATTTCAGTTATTGTACTTTTCAACTCCAGAATTTCTATTTGGTTTCTTTGTATAATTTTCATCTTTTCAATGAAATTCTCTATTTTGTGAGACTTTTTCTCTTATTTTCATTTAGTTCTTTAGACATGGTTTTCTTTGACTCTTTGAACATATTTAAAATAACTGATTAAAATCTTTATCTAGAAAACCAAATGTCTGTGGGCTTTTCTCAGGGATAGTTTCTATTGATTACTTTTATTCTTGTGTATGGGACCATATATTTAATTTCTTTGCATGTATCATTTTTTTGTTGTTGAAAACTGGTCATTTTTAATCCTATAATGTGACATCTCTGGAAATCAGAATACCTCCTATCCCTAGGGTTTGTCATTGTTACTGCTTATTATAGTTACTGTTTTTTTGTTTAGTGACTTTTCTGAACCAATTCTTTAAAGACTGTATTGTTCATCCTTTGTGGTAACTGAAATTACTCTTCTATTAGCTTAGTGGTCAGCTAATGATTGGACAAAAATTTCTCTAAACACTTTGAACCAAAAAATTTCCAGTCTTTGTCTAGGGGCTCTGTGTGCACATGGGAGGGGGGGTGGTCATGCCTTAAACACTCAACCAGGCAGCTTACAGCTATGCCTTAACATTCACTTCCTGCTTTCACCAAGCCTTGAGATCAGCCAGAGGTGAGTGCTTAGTGCTTTCTCTGGTCTTGCCTGAGCATGTAGACAGCATTTGTCATGCATGTGATATGTAGATTCCCAGGACTAGGTCAGAACTTTGCAAATCCCTTTTGGACATATCATTCCTCCCCTTTTCCTCCCAAGCCTTTTTAGTCTGTTCTTTGACCCAATTGTTATCTATCAACTCAGGCAGCAGAGATAAAAACATTTGCCTGTAATTGTTTTCAACAAACACCTTTCACCCTTCATCAGTAGCAGCTTTAGCACTTGGCCAGTTCCAAGTCAGGTGAAATAAAGATGTTGCCTTTTGATCCATTATGCTCCTTCTGGTAGTGAGAATGTGTGCTTTTATTTTTAAGGCTCTGGCTGATCTCAGGAGCTAGGAAGGTACTGGGATAAGTAAAATGCCACAAACCTTGCTGTTCTTACTGAGATTAAGCCATTTCTTCTTTGAATAAGTGGTTCCTAGGTAACTACAAATCTTTGGTTATTTCCAGGGATCTGAAGAAATTGATTCTGACCTTTTTTGGCCAGTTTTTTTATTGCTTTTCTGGAGGGATGGAATTTCAGTGTTCCTTACACTGCTATTTTCACAGATATCACCTAACTTAAGTCTTTCTGGTATTGATCAAATAGGAACTTTTCAAGGGATGTGGGATCTGGGAAGAATCTATTTGGAATCTTTTTAGCTGATTAGAAAAGCTGCATGAGAGCTGATTAGAATGATCAGGAAATTATCATTCTACTAGCACAGAGAAAACTAGTTCCTGGAGAAATAAGTAAAGGAGCCATGTTTTTAAATTAATATTACCTGTAGTCTGTTATTCTAATCAAATAATGGAGCAGAAGAAGTTCTGGCTGAGGAAGATCAATACTAGAGTTCCAAAAAATGTCAAAGGAAATGCTAAATTAGCAAGAAAAATGCTGTTAAAATTTGCATTTTGAAATGTTCATAAAGGAAAATGCTAAAGAAAAAGTTGTCATGTTGTGTTTACATTTGATTTTTATAAGAGCACAAAATGTGTTTTAAAAGTTCTTTCTATAGTTAATGGGATAAGGTGGCAAAAACCCCACCTCCAACAGCCACTTAGTGGTGACAAAAACAAAATGGTTTGGTGTGGGTCTAAAATTTAGTATTTTTAAACCATTATTCTATGTTCATATAAGGTGAAAAGCAATTACACAGGTTTCTTTACTACAGGACTTCTCAGTGCTTGTAAAATGCTAATTTATGTTGTCAATATTCCAGATGGGGATGTAGTACAAACAGCTTGCTAAACCAATCCCTCCTCTCCTGCTCTCACAAAGAATATATATTAATATTTCTTAGATTTATCACAGTAATGTTTGGGAACACAAAGGCATAAATAAATAGACTTCATTCATTCATTCACCATGTATTTATTAAGTTCCTGCCATGGGCCTGGTACCATTCTAGGCACAAAGGACATGCTTTTGCTTAATAAAGCCTACTTTTAGTCCAATTCTACAGAGTAAAATAAGAACCCCAAATTTACATCTGTAGTCTTGACCTCTTCCCTGGGCTCAAGACTCATACTCAATAGCCTCTCTGCTCTCTCTTCCTGACTGTCTATTAAACATTTCAAATTTGATAAACAAAAAGACTTCTGATATGCTTTCTGAAATGCCATTTCCTAAGACATCCCCTTGATTAACTCCAATACCCATCCATTGTTGAGGCTAAATACCTTTAAGTGATTCTTAATTATCTTTATCTTTAGTCATCTCATCCAATTGCTAACTTTAAATGCATCTCAAATATGTCCACATTTTTCCACCCCCTTTGTCACCATCCTAGTCCAAGCCTCTACATTCTCCCCTGGACCAATACAATGCCTTGTAACTTACATTTCTGCTTCTACTTTCCCCTACCCCCAGTAAGTTATCCACAGCAACTAGGATGGTCTTTCAAAGACCTTACTCATATGATGATACTTACTTGCTTAACACCAACCAAAGAATTCCTTTTACTGTTTTTTTTTTTTAAACAATTTATTGAAGTATATCATTCATACATGAACATACATAAACTTTAAGTGTTCAGTAAACATCATGAATTTACAAAACAAACATGCATAACATAATACAGGTCTCCCACACATACCCCACAAACACCCCACATTGTTGTGAAACATTTGTTTAATCATGAAAGAGCATTGTCAGAGTATTTCTACTAACTACAGTCCGTATCTTCCTCCCCTATACATTTTTTTAAGGATTTATTTATTTATTTATTTACTTTTATCCATGTTTACCCCCGCCCCCCGTTTTTGCTGTTTCTGTGTCCATTCACTGGGCAACTCTCTATGTCCATTTCCTGCCCTCTCTTCTCATCCTTCTCCTGTCTTCGCTGGGATTCAATCTTTGGAACCTCCGATGTGGGAGAGAGACATCCTACCACCTGCACCACCTTAGTTCTTGGTTTTTCAGTGCGTCTCGTCTTGGCTCTCCCTTGTGTCACTCTCCTGTTATGTCATCATCTTGCTGACGGTGCACCTGCGCACAGGGCCTAGGGGTCTTACCCGCTCATGGGGCCTGGTGGCACACCTGAGCATGGGGCCTGACGGCTCACCCTCTTGCGGGGCCTTATGGCCCATGTGACTTCTATACTTTTCTTTTTAAAATTTTTACCAGGAAGTCCCAGGGATCGAACCCAGGTCCCTCCATATGGGAGACGGATGCCCAACCACCTGAGCCACATCCATCCCCCTGTTATATCTCTTAAGGTTGACAAAAGATACCCAAAGGTACAGTCTTTTCCCATACAGGATGGTCATATAATAAATCAGGCTTAGATTATCACCAGCATTCTAAAAACCAGACCTAGGGGAGAAAAACTAGGTCTGGGGACACATGCATGATTTCTCAAATAGCGAATGCTTAGCCTATCCTTTTACTCTTAGAATAAAATACCAACTCCTTTATCAGGACTTAAAAGGCTCTTCATCATCTGACTCCTTCCCACATCTCCATTTGGCCTTCCTCAACTCTCCACATTATTCTTCACATTTCCAACTCCTCAAACCCTTCTTTCTGTTACTTAAACACACCCTCTTTCTAGCCCTCATGAATTTAGCACCTGTTTTATTTCATTTTGTGGTTTGCTTACTTTGAGGCCTATATGACTCTTTGATATTACTTTATTTGACTTGTGCATTGTCTGATTGTCCTCACTCTAATGTAAGCCTCATCAACTCAGATATTTTATGTCTTCATAATGAATTGCTATCAGTTAGAATAACACCTGACATATAGTAGGCTATTAGTAAAAATTTGTTGAATAATTTAATAAATGACTAAATGTATACTATTATTTTAGTTAAACTGGATCAATGTAAATAAGTAATCTTTTGTAAATAAGTAAGCTTATTGTACTAATCCATTAATATGCCTCTAACTAGAGACTTGATTTCTTCTTCAATTAGGGACTGCTGACTTTTATTATATTGACTCATCATTATTAGTACTTCTTTAGTATATTTTGATATCTTCTACTTCACTCACCATACTAATTAGTAGGACTTACCTAGTTTAGTAACTGCCAGTGGCAAAATAAATCTATTGAAAATCAGGGTAACTAAGCATACTGACACTCCATGAAATAATATCTAGAAAGAAAAAAAAATAATGCAAAGTAGGTAACCATGGCAATTTCATATAATACACTCTGTTTAGTGATGTAAATTAAGATAAGTTGTATTATATCAATAGATGATCTTGGCTGGGGAGGAATTTGGATGTCAGGCATGAAGAAAGTACTCTGGAGATTTACTGTCTTTCTGCATGTACTTTGTCCAAGCACTTGGAACCAAACCAAAAATCAGAACCCATGGTTTGACAAGTAAATATGTACTTATGGAGTTAAAAGAAAAGAACACTTGTCCCTAAATTTCACTGATGCACTTATTGGGCTCTAGGAATATGCCTGTACTTACCTTATCAATTTTTAGCCACTTTATTCATCTCCCTGTGCATAGCCACAGTTCTCTGTCTAATATCCAGTTCATCTGTGCCAAATAAATCCCCTCACTTGGGAAAAGAGAACAACTGAGAGGCCTTGATATGTTTGCTATATCTAAAACAAATATGTTAGGGTTGGGCTTGTGTTGAATATAGTGTTCAATATGGGGTGAAATGGGCATTGTAAAATTCTTGAGTCTTCTGATCCATGACCATAGTATATTTCTCCATTTATTTAGATCTAAATTTCTCTCAACAATATTTTGTAGTTTTCAGTGTACAGGTCTTGCACATGTGGAAAGGAGCCCCTAACATGGTTCTCAAAGATCTCTATCCCTAGTATCTATATCTGCATGAAATCCCCTCCTTTTGAGTGTGGACTGGTCTTACTGGACTTATTGATTCATTTCTATTGAATACAATATGGCAGACATGATGGGATGTCACTTCCAAATTAGGATATAAAAAGACCATAGCTCCCATCTTGGGTGCTTGCTTTTTCTATATCTCTTGCTTACTCATTCTGAGGGAAGTCAGTTACCATGTTGAAAACTGATCTATGGAGAGACCCAAATGACAAAGAATTGAGAAAGGCTTCTGGCCAAGATCCAGCAAGTAATGGAGGCCTTTAAACTAACTGAAAAGAACTGAATTCTGCCAACAACCACATGAGAGAGTTTGGAAGCTAATTTTTTTTCAACCCCAGTTAAATCTTTTGATGACTGCAACCCCAGTTAATCCGTAACTAAAACTTCATGAGAGGAACTGAATCAGAGGGACCCAGCCAATCTGCACTTAGATTTCTGATACACAGAAACTGAGATAATAAATATTTGTTTAAAGCAGCTATGTTTGGGGGTATTTTGTTGCATAGCAATAGACTAATACATATATTTCATTATATTTTTTACTAAGTAGGTCATGTTTTTGATGCTATTTTATTTTTATTTCACTATGACTGTTGCTAATGTATAGAAATACAATCGAGTTTTATATATTGAACATGTATCCCACGATCTTGCTAAATTCACTTATTAGTTCTAGTAATTGCTTGGTATATACGAATCTGTATGCCCTTTTCCTCCCTATTGCACACTGTGTAGAACATTGAGTACAACATTGCATAGATTTGTAGAGATCAGATATACTTGTCCCCCTTTTCATTTCTGATTTTCAATATTGTATCCTCTAGCTAAATGTTTGTCAATTTTATATTGATCTTTTCAAAGAACCAACTTTTGGTTTTGATGATTATGTTGTTTTTATTTTATTTTATTTCATTCATCTGCTCTAATCTTTTTATTTACTTCCTTCTGCTTGTTTTGGGTTTAATTTGCTCTTTTTTTCTAGCTCTTCCAGTTTTTATGTTAGGTCTCTGATTCAAAGTCTTTCTTCTTTTTTAATGTAAGTATTTAGAACTATAAACTTCCCTCTTATCATTGCCTTCACTGCCTTCCACAAGTTTTAGTATGTTGTATTTTCATTTTCATTCACCTCAAGATATTTCCTAATTTTGCTTCTGATCTGCCTTTTGACCCACTGGTTGCTTAAGAATATGCTGTTTAATTTCCACATATTTGCAAATTTTCCATTTCTTTGTTAATGATTTCTAGCTTCATTCCAATGTTGTCAGAGAATATACATTGTATGAATTCAATACTTTTGAAATTTATTGAGACATGTTTTGTGACCCAACAAATGGTCTATACTATAGAATGATCCATGTGCACTCTAGAAGAATGTGTGTGTTCTGTTTTTTGGTTTTTTTTTGGGGGGGTGGGGTGGTGGTGCAGTGTTCTATATGTGTCTATCTATATATGTTAGGTCTAGTTGGTTTATCCTCCAAGCCCTATACTTCCTTACCGATCTTTTGACTAGCTGTTCTATCCATTATTGATAGTGGTGTGATAAAGTCTCCTACTATTAATGTAGAACTTTCAATTTCTCCCTTCAAATCTGTCAGTATTTGCATTATATATTTTGGGATGCTACTGTTAGGTGCATATATATTTATAATTGTTCATCATCTTGTTGAATTGTCCCCTTTATCAGTATTTAATGACCATCTTTGTTCCTTGTAATGTAATTTGCAGCCTATTTTATCCAATATTAGTTTAGCCACCACAGCTATCTTTTAGTTACTACTTGTATTGAGTATTTATTCATTACATCCTTTCCCCTTCAACCTACTTGTATCGTTGAATTTAATGTGAGTATCTTGTAATAGCATACTTTAGTGTCATGCTTTTTTATCCATTCTTCCAATCTCTGCCTTTTGACTGGAGAGTTTATTCCATTTACATTTAAAGCCACTACTGATAATATAGGACTTTCTGATGCCATTTTGCTATTTAGCCTTTGTAAATCTTCTTCCTTTTGTGTCCCTCATTTCTATTAAAGCCTACTTTTATATTTAATTGCTTTTTTGTGTTGTACCATATTGAATGACTTCTCATTTCTATCTGGATATATTTTTCATCTATTTTCCTCGTGTTTACCATGGAATTAAAATTTAACATCCTAAATGTATAACAATCCTATTTGGTTTGATATCAACTCAAATTCAATAGCATGCATATACACTTATTCTATACCCCTTTTTATCCTGTTCTCTGTTTTTATCCTGCTTTCCTATACCCCTGTTTTTCCTGTTTGGTGTTCTCTGTGCTTCTTGAATTTGCATATTCACATTTTTTTTGCTAAGTTTTGGAAGTATTCTGTCATTATTTCTTTGACTATTCCTTCTGCCCCTTTTGCTCTTTCTTCTTCTTCTGGGACTTCCATCATGCATGTATTTGTGTGCTTAATAGTGTCCCATAGTGGTTTTATGCTATTTTTGCTTGTAATATTTATTTTCTCTTTCTGTTACTCGGTCTGACTCATTTCAATCATCTTGTTTTCAAGTTCACTAATTCTTTCTTCTTATAGCTCCAATGTGCTCTTGAAACCCTCCTGGGCATTTTTCATTTCAGTTATTGTGGTCTTCAACTCCAGTAGTTCTGTTGGTTCCTTTTCAACATTTCTATCTGTTTATTTAGACTTTCATATTGTTCATTCATTGTTTCCCCTGATAATCTTTAGTTATTTCTGTGTGCTTTCCTTCATCTCCTTGAGCATTTTTAGGATTATTTTTATAAAAGGCTTTGTTTGGTATGTCTACCTTTTTCTAGTGGGGAGGAGGAAGGACATCTTGGTACTGCTGATTGGGGATGGAATTTCAGGCCCCTCACATGGTGTCCACTGACACTGTGGGTGGGAGCCTTGCTATCACCCAGCAGGGATGAAAGACCCAACTCCCTACACCTCTACCTTCTCTGAGACCACCATGGCAAAGAGGTTCAGTTCCCTCCTTATAGTCTGCAGGGCATTTTACTCTAATATATGTTGTAAGCCCAATAATAAATCACAAACTTTTAATTAAACAGTTAATTGTCTTCTAAGAAATTAAGAGAAACATATATTTTTGTAACTATCCATATATCTATAAGTTTTGGCTCTCTTTGTGTGTAAAGCTGATTTTCCATTTGATATCATTTCTCTTTAGCCTAAAGAACTTCCTTTAGCATTTCTTATAGTGCAGATTTCCTGTTGATGAATTCGCTCAGTTTTTGTTCATTTAAGAATTGTTTAATCTTTGTGTTTGAGGGATATTTTAGAATTTTATGTTGTTTTTTTCCCTCACCCTCAGCACTTTAAAGATACGATTCCATTGTCTTCTGGCATTGTTTCTAGTGAGAAGTAGGTGGTATTCTTATTATAATTTATCTGTATATATTTCTCTGTGTGTGTGTGTGTTTTATTCTGGCTGCTTTTAAACTTTCTCTTTCCCTTTGGTTTTCAGCATTTTGACTAAAATGTGTCTTGGTGTGGTTTTCTTTGTGTTTTATGCTTCCATTTCATTGAACTTATTGAATCCATGGTTGGCTTTCTAAAATCAGCTAGGAAAATTTTGTCCATTATTTCTTCCATATTTTCTCTGCCTTAACCCTTCCCTTTTCTTTTTGAACACCAATTAAATGTATGCTACACTTTTTGATATAATTTCATAAATCATTGAGCTGCTGTTCATTTTCTAAAATTTTTTTCTCTGTTTTTCAGTTTACTAATGTTAACTAATGTCAATCTATCTTCAGGTTGGCTGGTCCTCTTTATTCTTCAATTGAGCTCATAAAGTGAAATTTTCATTTCAGCTATTTTATTTTTCAGTTCTAGAATTTCTCTTTAGTTCTTTTTTGTAATTTCAGTTCCTTCATTGAAATAGTCCATTTATTCACTCCTTAACTCCATTTTTTTCTTTTAAATTCTTGAAAATATTTGTTAATTGTTCTGTTATTCCAAATATGTTTCATCTCTGGGTCTGTTTCAATTGAATAATATTCTTTCCTAATTATGGGTCACATTTTTTTTTCTTCTTCATCACATGTATAGTAATATTAATTTTAGGCTAGATTGATGGATGTTACATTGTTGATATTCTTGAATATGTTGTCTGTCTGTAATAAGTTTTGAGTTTTGTTTGGTAGGCAGTTAACTTATTGGCGGATCACTGGTTATCATGCCAAGGTGTGGTTTTGACCTTCCTTAGAGTGGGTCTAGAGTAAACCCTACTCCAGGGCATAATCCCTATTTCTAAGACATGGCCTTTCTGGGGTCATAACTCAACCTCTGTAGTGTTCAGTGAGGTTTCTACACTGTGGCTAGTCAGAACTCCAATGTCTGTTAGCACTGTGTGGTCTGCAGAATATCCATTTAGCTCAAAGCTCTCTAAAAGCTGTTTTCTGCTCCTCTCCAATTCTTTTTTTTTTTTTTTTTTTTTAATACATGCATAGATTAGTACTGGACTAATTATCCCATGCCTTTCCCCATACAGATTTTTGATGTTCATTTTCTACACAATTCATCCCTTTCTTGTACCCTGCCCTGCCAATTGAAGCTGGTTCAACAGACTTAAAGTGTGATCTTTATTATCTCCATTCAGTGATACCACTGCTTTCTGTTTTTCTCCACTTCTCTGTGCCACAGTTTGGAAGAAAGCCAGAGTGAATATTAAATCATCTTATGGGTTTCATTTCTCACAAGGATCTAACCATGCAATGTCTCTAGTCTAATACCTGAAATCAATTTCTTCAAATTATTTAACTAGTTTTACAGTTCTTTACCATGGAAGGTAAATCTAACATCTGTTATTCATCATGACCAAGACCAGAATTCCACAAGTACTGTATTTTTCCAAAAGCTCCCTAAGGATTCTAAAGTACATTCAAAATTGAGGAACACTAAATTTATTTAATGTCAATAGTAATAAGAGCTAACACTTATATACTAGCCATATAATAGGCTACACACTCCAAACTTATTTAATCCTCACTACAATTCTGTAAAATAGATATCAATATTGTCCTAATTATACAGATGGCAGAACTGAGGCACTGTAAATTGTCCAAGGTCACATAACTTGTGAGTGGTAGAGGCTGGTTTAAAAAGGCATTCTGACTTCAAAGTTAGTATTTTTAACCCCTCACTGTAGTGCCTCTCAATCAGTTTTAACAGGTTACTGTAGGGTTAAGAGAGATTAAATTGAGAAAGGTGTATTAATTTCTTTTCTTTTCTTTATTAGGAGTGGGGAGAGCCCACTAAGCACTTTGATTTACTGAGATTTTATTTCAAAGCAGGTCTACATGGCATCATCAACATCATAACCATCATCATGATAATATTAGTTTAATATTTATTTACACATTTACTATATGCTAAACAATGTGCTGAACATTTTATATACCTTTCTATTTCTCACAATAACCCATTGGGGTAGTGGTGTGCTAAAGCCAGCTTGCATTAGTTCATGAGGCCTTACTATTAAATTTTCACAAAATTTGTGAGCTGATTGACATTCTGTTGGTGGAAATGATTACACCACAGAAATTGACAGACACTACTAAACAGGGCTTCTCCACCCTCCACCCAAGAAAGTTAACTGTTAAACATTTCCCAGCACACCACTGGTATTATTGTTAAGTCGGTGTGGAGATGAAGAAACTGATATTTGCAGGAATGCGAATTAAATAACTTGCTGAAGACCACACAACAAATAACAGTCAAGCTAAAAATGTCGGAGCTTAGATCTGTGAGTAGTGTTCATCATTATACTGGTTAGTTTGGTATGGTGATGACACTCATCTTGATTATTCAGGCATGCAGAAATAGGTAAAAAAGTAGAGGGACGTCATGTAATATTAGACAATTTTGGTTTTAAGAGCTGTGTTTGAGAATTTGATGTTTTAGTGGTTGGTCTGAGTATTATTTAATTAGTCACATAATAATTACAATCTTCCCTTTACAATGGGAATTTATGCAAGATAAAACAGAATGAAAGTGTTAGTGTGATGAAGGAATGTAGGAATCCCTAAGCCGAAATGGGGAAGTAGAAAGTTGCCAGTTGTTTCTCCTCTCTCAAGTCTTGCCATCATAAATAAAGCATCCCCACCACCCAAGTGTGGTTGAGCTACCTCACAGCAAAAAATATTTTTTGTACAGAGCAATGGTTTTATAAACTATTCAAACAAACAAACAAAAAATACAGTTTTCTTTACCTGGGATTTTTCCCT
>JAQZBX010022407.1:0-31589 GCA_029593785.1 Cabassous unicinctus
TTACAGTGTTTGACATGTCAGGTCAAGGAAGATACAGAAATCTCTGGGAACACTATTATAAGTAAGTATATTTGTGAATGTCAATTAACTAGATGGTTTTATTTTAATAGTAAATAATGACCAGAAATCCAAATTATTTCATGGCTTATAACATAGGCTAGGTTGTAATGTTGATTTTTCATGTAATTTAAATACCTTTCCTAATTGAAAAAAGTAAAATTACAATCATGCTTCAGGTTATTTTTCAAATACTTCAGGTCCTTTATGATTTGGGGCCTTTGCATGTGTTGTTCTCTGTTTTTAATGTCCTCTTCTATCCTCTTTCTCTCTAGTTTAAGGTTAATATAATTAACCTTTAAGAACAAGCTCAAAAGTCACATTCCCTGTTAAGGTTCACTGTTTCACATTTATTCTGTCCCCAGTGTCACACAGTACTTTGGCCATCTACATACTTATCAGTCTTAAAGTCATGTAGCATAGCTGCCTCGCTAATGAGATTGTGAACTCCTAAAAACAGGAGTTATTTCTTTTACAAATTATATCTTAAAAGCCCAGCACAGGGAGTGGGTGTAGCTCAGTGACTGAGCACCTGCTTCCCATGTACGAGGTCCCAGGTTCAATTCCCAGCATGATGCTAGGCATATAGGTCAGTAAATATTTATTGAATAAATTATTTAAAATAACAGTACTGTCTAAAAATTGATCCATTTGTTCTATGAACAATTTCTAAACAAGACTTTTCTAGCATACGTAAAATCAAGTGCTCACTAATCAGATTCTAGAAAAAAGATTAATGGCTGACAAGTTACTAGGATCCAAATGTGTTATACCTTCCCAAGATTTCGATATGATGTTAAATTGAATTCATTAACTTCTAATATTGCTAGGACTCCTTCATTTAAGAGCAGTGTAACTCATTTTTGGAGTCTGAAACTTAAAAACAGTATTTCTTAGCTAAACTCCCTTTTGTTATTATGAACTTTTGTTTTGAAATAACACATCACTTCCAGATCAGATTTAAACTTTAACTCTTTCCTTTCTAATAAATGTGGGAAAAAAACACTGTACTCTTCTGATATGACCATAGATTTATTCCAGATATTCTTTTCAATGAGGACTTCAGTTGAAGACCTATTAAATCATATAGCTCCAAAGGACCTCAGAGGTGAGAAAGAAAGGACAATTCTACAGATTTGAGGGTCAAGTTAAAAAAGGAAAAGT
This sequence comes from Cabassous unicinctus, assembly GCA_029593785.1. Lineage (NCBI taxonomy): Eukaryota > Metazoa > Chordata > Mammalia > Cingulata > Chlamyphoridae > Cabassous > Cabassous unicinctus. The sequence continues at coordinate 1,222 of JAQZBX010022407.1, forward strand.
GATATGTTTGTAGTATTCTGTATTAAATTCCCTTGGGAAATGTGGGATTTTTTTTTTAGGAAAACGTGGGTTTTCAAATACAGGATTTTTATTCCTCCTACAATTAGTTGGTAAACGATTGCTTTATTGTAAAAGAATGTATTTACTTTACTCTTTAAAAGCTGCATTTGTTTTAATTACTTTACAGAGAATGAAAGTACTTAGAAAATAGTACTTGGAAAAAAGAAACTTTTTTTCTGATTTTAGACTCTTTTTCTTCAAATTCTTTTTGGAAGAAATTAATGAGTTCAGGATTATTATGGTTAAATTGTAGACTGATGAATATGCTTACTATTGAGAAATTTACAGTAATAGTAAATTTCCTCTATATACATATTTTTCTGATATGATAGAACAAGTGCATTTTTATCTATTAGACTGGAAGGGGTTAAAAAATTAATAAAGGCTTCTGTTGACAAAATGAGCTAGTCTTATAAATGGGTATATAATATCATTTTGAGGGTAATTTATCAATATCTGTTAAAGTGAAAAATGGCCAGCATTTTTCTTTTAGAAATGTGTCCTGTGACTAAGACTAGTGAGCCAAGAATGTGCATTGAGCATTGTATTTATAATGACATTTTTCATATCTCAATTATATAAAGGGAAATAATATTCTTAATAAACATAAATGCTTAGCATATATATAGAGAGAGAAGAAAATAATTTGGATGACTGTGCGCCTAACCATTAGAGACATTTGGTTTTTTTTAGAATAATAGGATTATAAGAGAATTTCACTTTCTAAGTTATATGTTACTATAATTTTAAATATTGTATAATTCTTGTGTATTATTCTCAATAACAAAACAATAATAAAGTGCAAAATATAGGGAATGCATGTTTTTTAAAGTTTGGAAAATATTACAAAGAATATAGAAAAATTGATTCCCATAAATCGCACTGCTCGTAAACTCACCATTGTTAATCTTTTTGGTATCTGTCTTTTTTGCAAAGTTGTAATATATACTTTATAAAATTAATGAGGAAGGAGCCACATAAATTATGTATCATGTAATTTTGTAGGCTGCTTTTTTCACTTAACATTCTATGACATGGGCAAATCATTTCGTATTCATTTGATTACTAATGATATTTAACTTTAAAATCTTAATTTATTACTAGAATAAGTGATTCACCAAAAAAAGCTACAGATGTCCAATAAATATACGAAAAGATACTGAACCTGTAAAGCAATTAATGAAATGAAAATCGAAATAATATGCTGTTAAATTGTCAAAGATTGAAAAGAATGATAATAGCCTATGCTGGTAATGTGTTGAGAAAACCGGTGCTGGTAGTAGTGCAAATTCATACAACATTTCTGGAGAGCAATTTGGCAATAGTTATATAAAATTTTATGTTTTCCAAGAAAGTTTACTCTTAAAAGTAAATCTTAAAACATCAAAAAAATTTTTAATTTATGTAGGAGAATGTTTATTTCAAGGTTACCCATAATAATGAAAATTGGAGGTAAAGTATTAATGATACTATCTGTATAATAGAGTTATGGTTTTTTAATTCTTTTTTTCATATTCTAATTTTTTAACAAAAAATAAATTACTTGAAATTAAAAAATTGATGTAGCAAGTCATTAAATTCATGTTATCATCTAAGTAAAAAGTTATTATTTTACATGAAATATGGCTAATGGTTAATATATTAATCACTCATAAATTTATAAGAAAGAATACCAAAACCTCTAATGATAAATGGACTTAGGCCATGTAGAGAGAGTGTACAAGCTAAGAAATGCAAATGAATAGTAAACACAGAAAAATTTATAAGTGTAGCTTTGATTTTTCTCTTTCTTGGTATTATACAGAGAAGGACAAGCCATAATTTTTGTCATTGATAGTAGTGATAGATTAAGAATGGTTGTGGCCAAAGAAGAACTTCATACTCTTCTGAACCATCCAGGTATGTGTGTGTGTCTCAGTCTGTGGGTTTCTGTGCTTTTGTGTCTGTATTTTGGTGTGATGTTTTGTTCTTTGGTGTTGGTGAAAAGTGTTGCTCATGCTAATTTTAAAACATCCGTTATATAGAATTCATGAATTCTTTACCTACATCCCTGTATTTTTTAAATTTCAAAGCTTTTCCCAATGTTTTCTGGATCTTTGACCTTTTTTCCCAAAAATAAAAATGGCCCTTTTTTCCTGATTACATAATTAATATGTGCCAATAAGAAAAAACACAGACAGAAAAAGAACAAGAATGAAAGTAAAAATGTCTTTATTTCAACACCCATTAAATTTTTGCTTAGTATCTTTTTATGCATTTGTGTGTATATTTGTGGTATATGTGTCTGTGTGTATGTGTGTAATCACAGCATTTTTTACAGATTTTTATTGTGGTATTCTCTTCAAACAGATCTTTTCTGTTTTTAATCTCTGTCTTAGTTTGCTAGGCTTCTATGACAAATACCACACAGTAGGTTTGCTTAAACAACATAAATTTATTATCTTACGCTTTCAGAGACTGGAAGGCTTATACTCCCTGGTTCGGTAGCCTTCATGTGCTAGCTTGCTACAATCCTTGGGGTACCTTGGCTTGAATCCCTATCTCATGTCACATGGCTTTGTCCTTTCCTTTCTACCTTCCATGATTTCTCAATTTTCTTTATAAGGTCTCTAGTAATCCAGACTGAGACCCACCCTCGTTCAATTAGACCACACCTTAACTGAAAATACCATTGCAGATGATGTGCCACACTAATGAAAGATGTTTATGTGGGAGGTTATAGGAGGTGTAGGAGGTGGGGAACATGGGAATCCCTGTAATTTTTGTGTAACATTTATGTAATCTAAGCATCTTTTAAAATATAAAAAAAAATAAAAAAATAAAACCATAAAAAAATAAAAATAAAAAAATAAATGCGCAAAAGACTTGAAAAGACAACTGTCCAAAGAAATACAAATGGCAAAGATACATATGAAAAAATGTTCACCATCACTAGTGATTAGGGAAATGCAAATCAAAACTACAATGAGATATCATTTCACACCTATTAGACTGGCCGCTATTAAAAAGTTGGTAAACTGTAAATGTTGGAGAGGATGTGGAGAGATAGGAATGTTTATTCACTGTAGGTGGGAATGCAGAATGGTACAGTCACTGTGGAGGACTGTTTGGCAGTTCCTAAGGAAGTTGAAAATCGACTTGCCCTGAGACCTGTCAATACCATTGCTAGATATATACCCAGAAGGACCGAGAGCAGTGACATGAATAGACATCTGCACACCGATATTCATAGCAGCATTATTCACAATTGCCAAAAGTTGGAAGCAACCCAGGTGTCCATCAACCGATGAATGGATAAACAAATTGTGGAGTATACACACAATGGAATATTACGCAGTGATTAAGAAGAAATGTGAAGCATATGACAACATGGAGGAACCTGGAGGACATTACGTTGAGTGAAGCAAGCCAGACACAAAAGGACAAATCCTGTATGATTGTGCTATTATGAACTAAATATATTTTATGTGAATTATGAATATGGGTAGAATTGCATATATAAGACCATTTTTCTTTGAAGCTGAACAAATGTAAGTTAATACTACAAAATGTTAATATAAGACCAAAAAACCTACACAAAACATTATACTAAGTGAAGGAGACCAGACATAGAGTACTATATATTTTATAAATCAGTTTATAAAGATGAAATGGTTATATAGGTCTGAGGAAGGAATGCTAAGGGGTGTGGAGTCTTTCTTTTTGGAGTAATGAAATTCTTCTAAAATTTTTGAGATGATACTAAAATCCAGTGATTATACACTTTGGATAGAATAGCCAGAAATAGCAGCTTGTACAATGGGGTAAGCATAGAGAGATTGAGAGGTGAGGAATTTTTTGTTTGTTGATTGGTCTGTTTTTTGTTCATTATTATTATTGAAATAATGAAAATGCTCTAATGAAGTGATGAACGCACAACTATGTGATTATATCAAATACCACTGATTGTACACTTCGGATGAACCACATGCTTTATTAATATGTATCAATAAAACTGATTTGTTTAGGGGAAAAAAAGACACAGACAGGTACAGGCAGGATAATTTTTTCCCAAATATTTGAGTAAGCTTACTGTTATCTGATAAAAAAATATCAAAGATACTATGCTTAAGCAGCAAGAATTGTTAGAAAGACCACATCACTTCCATTTCATTTCTAACAAGGCTACACCTTTTTTTTTCTCTCTCTTTTTAAGCCTCCAGCCTTTCCTAAAAGCCCCAGATGCCCTTTCACCCTTTTGACAAAGTCCTTTGAGGTACAAAAGTGTTCAATTTTGAGGAGGTCCCATTTATCTGTTTTTTCTTTTGTTGCTTGTGCTTTGGGCACGAAACTACCACCTACCACAAGATCTTGAAGATGTTTTCCTACATTTTCTTCTAGGAATTTTATGGTGGTTATTTCTATATTTAGGTCCTTCATCTGTTTTGAGTTAATTTTTGTATAAGGTGTAAGAAAGGGGTCTTCTTTCTTTTGGATTTGGCTATACAGTTCTCCCAGCACCATTTGTTGAAATAGACTGTTCTCACCCAGCTAGGTGGGCTTAACAGCTTTGTCAAAAATCTCTTGACTGTAAATGTGAGGGTCTATTTCTGAGTTCTCGATTCGGTTCCATTGGTCAGTCTATCAGTCCTTATGTCAGTACCCTGCTGTTTTTACCACTGTAGCTAAGTAATATGCTTTAAAGTCAGGAAGGGAGAGTCCTCCAACTTCATTCTTCTTTTTAAAGACATTTTTGGCTATTTGGGGCCCCTTACCCTTACAAATAAATTTGTTTATTGGCTTTTCGATTTCTGCAAAAAAGGCTGTTGGGATTTTTATTAGAATTGCATTGAATCTGTAAATCAGTTTGGGTAGAATTGACGTCTTAACTATGTTTAGCCTTCCAATCCATGAACATGGAATGTCCTTCCATTTATGTAAGTCTTTGATTTCTTTTAGCAGTATTTTGTAGTTTTCTGAATACAGGTCCTTTATGTCCTTGGTTAATTTATTCTTAAATATTTGATTGTTTTAGTCTCTATTATAAAAGGAAATTTTTTTCTGATTTCCTCCTCATTGCATATCGGTAGTGTATAGAAACGCTACTGATTTTTTTGCATATTAATCTTGTATCCCGCCACTTTGCTGAATTTGTCTGTTAATTCTGTTGGCTTTGTTGTGGATTTTTCAGGATTTTCTAGATATAGGATCGTATGAGCAAAGAGTGAAAGTTTTACTTCTTCCTTTCCTATCTGGGTGCCTTTTATTTCTTTGTCTAGCCTAATTGCTCTGCTAGAACTTCTATCACAATATTGAATAATAATGGTGACAGTGGGCACCCTTATCTTGTTCCTGATCTCAGTGGGAAAGCTATCAGTCTTTCACCATCGAGTACAATGTAGCTGTAGGTTTTACATATATGTACTTCACCATATTGAGAAAGCTTTCTTCTATTCCTATCTTTTGAAGAGTTTTTATCAAGAAAGGGTGCTGTATTTTGTCAAATGTCTTTTCTGCATCAATCAAGAGGATCATGTGATTTTTCTTCTTCAATTTATTAATATGGTTTATTATAATAATTGATTTTCTTGTGTTGAGCCACCCTTGCATACTTGGGATAAAACCCATTTGATCGTGCTGTATAATTCTTTCAGTGTGCTTTTGGCTTCTGTTTACAAGTATTTTGTTGAGGATTTTTGCATTTATATTCATTAGAGATATTGGTCTGTAATTTTCTTTTTTCGTAGTGTCATTATCTGGTTTTGGTATTAGAGTGGTGTTGGCTTCATAGAATGAGTTTGGTAGCATTCTTTCCTGTTCAATTTTTTGGAAGAGTTTGAGCAAATCAGTATTAGTTCATCTTTGAATGATTGGTAGAATTCACCTATGAAGCCATCTGTTCCTGGGCATTCCATCTTTGGGAAGTTTTTGATGACTGTTTCGATCTCTTCACTTGTCATTTGTTTATTGTGGTCTTCTATTTCTTCTAAAGTAATGTAGGTGGTTCATGTTTTTAGAAATTTGTTCATCTCATCTATATTTTCTAGTTTTTTGGCATACAGTTGTTCATAGTATCCTCTTATGATCGCTCTTATTTTTGCGGTAATGACCCCCTCTCATTTCTGATTTTATTTATTTTTGTCTTCTCTCTTTTTTTCATTGTCAGTCTAGCTAAGGGTTTGTCAAGTTCGTTGATCTTCTCAAAGAACCAACTTTTGGTTATGTTGATTCTCTCTATTGTTTTTTCTTGATTTCATTTCTTTCTGCTCTGATCTTTAGTATTTCTTTCCTTCAGCTTGATTTGGGTTTAGTTTGTTGTTCTTTTTCTAGTTCTTCCAGGTGTACAGTTAGATCATCAATTTTAGCTTTTTCTTCTTTTTTAATGTAAGCATTAAGGGTTACAGATTTCCCATTCAGCACTGCCATTGCGGTGTCCCTTAGGTTTTGATATGTTGTGTTCTCATTTTCATTCATCTCAAGATATTTCCTGAATTCTCTTGCAGTTTCTTCTTTGACCCACTTATTGTTTAAGAGTATGTTGTTTCTTCTCCATATTTTAGGAATTTTCCCTTTTTCCGCCCATTATTGATTTCCAGTTTTATTCCGTTTAGGATAAGAGAAAGTGTTTTGTATAATTTCAATCTTTTTAAATTTATTGAGACTTATCTTGTGATACAACCTATCGTCTATCTTGGAGAAGGATCTATGAGCACTTAAAAAGAATATATATACTCCTGTTTTGGGGTACAATGCTCTATAGATGTGTGATCGGTTTAGTTCATTTATCACCTTATTCAAGCTCTCTGTTTGTTTATCCTCTGCCCAGATGTTCTAACCAATTTTGAAAGTGGTGTACTGAAGTCTCCAACCATTTATTGTAGAGACATCTATTTATCCCTTTACCTTTGCCAGTGTGTGCCTCATGTATCTTGGGGCACTGAGATTAGGTGCATAAATATTTAGAATAGTTATTTCTTCTTGTTGTAGTGCCCCCTTTATTAATATATAATGACTTTCTTCATCCCTTATAACAGTTTTGCATTTAAAATCTATTTTGTCCAATGTTAGTATCACTACTCCAGCTCTTTTTTGGTTACTGTTTATGTGGAACATCTTTTTCCAACCTTTCTCCTTTAATCTGGCTTTGTCCTTACATCTGAGATGAGTCTCTTTTCAACAACATATAGATGGCTTATGTTTTTTTATCCATTCTATCAGTCTATGTCTTTTGATTGAGGAGTTCAAGCCATTAACATTCAATGTTATAACTGTAAAGGCATTACTTATTTCATCCATTTTGACCTTTGGCTCTCTGTTGTTATATCATACTATTGTCTGTCTTTTTACCCTTTAATTTACCCTTTCTAATAATCTTCATTTCAACACTCTTTTCCAAGTCGCTCACCCTTGTTTTTTCCTTTCAGGCTGCAGCACTCCCTTTAGTATCTCTTGTAACTATGGTCTTTTGGTAACATATTCTATCAGTTTTTGAAGTCTGTGAAGACTTTGAACTCTCCTCCATTTTTGAAGGACAGCTTTGCCAGATACAGAATTCTTGGCTAGCAGTTTTTCTCTTTCAATACCTTAAATACATCATACCACTTTCTTCTGTCCTCCATGATTTCTGATGAGAGGTTGGCACTTAATCTTATCAAGTTTACTTTGTATGTGATGCTTCGGTTTTCTCTTGCTGCTTTCAAAATCTTTATCTCATATTTGTCATTCTGAGTGTCAGGGTAGGTCTCTTCAGGTTTATTCTATTTTGGGTACGTTGTCCTTGCATAGTCATATTTATGTCTTTCATAAGGGTAGTGAAGTTTTCAGTCATTATTTCCTCAAATATTCTTTCTGCCCCTTTTCCATTTTCTTCTCCTTCTGAGACACAGCTAATGCATATTTTTTGCATTTCACATTGCCATTCAATTCCCTGAGACCCTTTTCCATTTTTCTGTTCTCTTCTCTTTTTGTTCTCCTGTCTTTTCCAATTCAGATGTTCTGTCTTCTAAATCACTAATTCTGTCTTCAAGCAATTCAAATCTGCTCTTATGTGCCTGTAATATATTTTTAATCTCATCCATCATGCCTTTCATTTTCATAAGTTCTGTTACTTTTCTTTACAGACTTTCAAATTGTTCTTTATGCTCACCCAGTGTCTTCTTAATATTGTGTCTTTCTTTAGTCATTTTCTTTAAATTTTTAAAATTGATTTAGAAGAGTTGTGTGATTATCATTAATTCATTGTCTTAAATCCTGAATCTCTTCAAGATATTTGGTTTGTTCCTTTGGCTGTGCCATCTCTTCCTGTTTCCTAGTATGGTTTGTAATTTTTCACTGATGTCTAGGCATCTGATAGGTAGGTGAATTTATTCTGATGGCCAGTTTCTCTGTTTTGCCCATTGTTATTTTTTTTCACAGCTCTTCTTTTATATTTGGTTCAACTTATCCTAAGTCTTTAAAATTGCCCAGCTTAAGTTATCAAAATCGTGCCAGGGACTCATTACTGGGGCTCAGACTTTCTCCCAGGGATTCGGTAAAGAGAGCTATAAAAGTAGTTTTTGTCCTTGTAATTTCCAGACCTGCCAGCAGGTGGCGCTTGTTGATGCACCTTTCCACGGAGGTGTATCTCTCTTGGTTTTCCTTGGTTTTCATCTGGCGAGAGCCGAGATTCATAGTGGACTCCGCCGGCTGAATTCACTGAAGAAAAGTCCTGCAATTCCCATTCTGTTTTCCCTTGTAACAGCCAACAGGGAGCAAGACATGTGCTCCCTTCTTGGTCAGCTGAAATGAGCCAAGGGTTTTACCCCCGCTGAATATCTCTGGGGTGGGGCAGGGGAGCCCTTCCTGGCACTGGGAGGTTTAGTAACTCAAAGTTTTTTGTTTTGGCTTCTTTGTCTCTTGTCCCTCACCTTCCTTGGAGTTGTGAAGCACTGTCCTGGTCCTTTGGGCAGTTTTTGGCTCTTTCTCCATTGTTTTTGTGAGAGAACTGAGCCTTATCTGCCAAAATCCAACACCATCTTCCCACAATCTGAATATTTCACTTTAAATACTAACCTAACTTTTCTTTGGGTTAAGAATGCATTTTTATGTTGTTCTTCTATGTTAATCTTTTCCACTTTCTCCCCCAAAAAAGTATGGGACTGCTGACCAATAAAATGAAATAGTTACTAAAACTGCTCAAAACACGATGGGAACCTTGTATTCCCAACAGAAGTATATCCATGTATCTTTATGTATTGATGGTTTTATTTTATAAGGCAGATTCCCAAGGGAGGGATTTCTGACCTAAGAGTTTATGAAGTTTTTTTTTTTTAATTGAATTATAATTTTATACAGTGAAATGGTCAGATCTTAAGTACATAGTTTTATAGTCTTGAGAAATGCATATAGTCATATAACTTTCACCCCTCTATCAAGAAACAGAACATTTTCACTTCCTCAGATAGTTCCATTGAGCCCCTTCCCAATCAGCACTCCACATCTGGTGCCAGAAAAACTACTAATCTGATTTTTATCACCAGATGTTAATTATACCTATTCTAGAATTTTATATAGATGGAATTTTAAAAGTATGTACTTTTTTGCATCTTGTTTCTTTCGTTCACTATAATGTTTTGGGAAGTCATCATTCTGTTGCATGTCTCTTGTTTATTCCTTTTTTTGCTGTATAGTATTCTATATGGGAATATATCACAATTTGTTTTTCCAGTCCCCTGTTGATTGACATCTGAGCTATTTACAGCTTTTGGCTATTATGAACATTCTTGTAAAAGGCTTTTTTGTAGACACATTTTCATTTCTTTTGAGTATTTCCTAGGAATGCATTTGCTAAATCATAAGCCAAATGGATGCATAATATTTTAAAATACCCTCAGTTTTTCAAAGATTTTTACTATTTTACATTCCCAAAAACAGTGTGTATCAGAATTCCAGATGCTCCATATCCTTGCCAACAATCAGTATTGTTAATCTCTTTCATTTTAGCCATAGAGTGGATATATAGCAGGATCTCTCTGTGCTTTTAATTTACATTTTCCTGATGACTAATCTTTTTCATGTGCCATTGGCCAGTCTTTTTTTTTTTTTTTAATATTTTAAAAGATGCTTAGATTACATAAATGTTACACAAAAATCACAGGGATTCCCATGTTCCCCACCTCCCACACCTGCCACAACCTCCCACATAAACATCTTTCATTAGTGTGGCACATCACCTGCAATGGATGTATACACATCCTGGGGCTTTGCCACTAAGCATGAACCACAGTTCACATTGTAGACCACACTCTTTCCTGCACAGTTCTGCATGTTATATGCTGATGTAAAATGGCCTATAGCTGTTGCTGCAATGCCACCCAGGACAATTCCCAAGTCCCGAAAAAGTCCCTGTATTACAACTGCTTTTCCCTCTACCTGCCCCAAAAGTGTCCAGTGGCCACTGGCTCCACACCAATGTTGTAATTTCTTCCATTGCTTGAATCACAATATGTCTACAACAGAATACCAGTAAGCCCACTCTAGACCACAGCTCTTCCCCCAATCCTGAGGAGCCTGGGACGGCAGTGTCCACTCCACCTCCAAGTGAGAGGGGCCTATGTCCCATGGATAAGATGGATGGGACTATCCTGCCCACAGCCGCAGACCCCCTCCATTCCCCGGGGTGGCCACCGTCCATCATCATCTCCCCGCCAGGTGACTTGGGTGAGTCCATTGAGCTGTAGAGCAGGAGCTGCAGTTCCACTGAGATTCCAGGCACAGCTGGCACATGGGCAGGCCAAAGGCTCCTGTCTCTGGAAGTACACCTACAAACTCCAGCACCACCTATAGGTTTGAATAGAAGGGACTGATGCACCACATGCAGGGAGGACTTATTTGAGTCCAGCTCTGTCACCCTCAGGAGCACAGACTTCATAGCCCACTGATAAGGCATCAATCTCTGGAGCTATCCCCCCTTATATAGGACCTGGGTGTCTCCAGAGCCCTCAAGAGCCCCTCTTGGGGTGATATCCACTTTGGTGTTCTATGAGATCCTACAGAGGTGTGTGTAAGCATTACCTCTGGGATGACCTCCCGACTCTCTCTGAAGTCTCTTAACCATATGAACTCATTTGTCTTTACTTTTTCCTCCTTTTATTCAAGGTCTTTCTCCAGTTGTATTGCCAGTTGGCACTTGGTAGTAATCCCTCGTTGCCAGGGAGGCTCATCCCCAGGAGTCATGTCCCACACTGGTGGGGAGGTAATGCATTCATATGCTGTGTTTGGCTTAGAGAGAGGCCACATTTGAGCAACAAGGAGGCTCTCAGGCGGCAACCCTTAGGCACCCCATAACAATAGGCTAAGTTTCAGTTACAAGAGCAAAGACTCGTAAGGCTAGTCATCAATAACAAGAACCCATCAGTGGACCATCCTCTTTAGCCAGACACTTTCCCTGCACTTGGGGAACTGTTGCTGCTCCCTTGGAGAATGTGGCAGAGCTCTCCAGGCTGGGAATTCCCATTGGCCAGTCTTATACTTTTGTGAGGTTTCTTTTAAAATCTCTATCTCACTTTTTAATTAGGTTGTTCATCTTCTTATTGAATTGTGAAGAGTTTTTTATATATTCTATATACAAGTCATTTGTCAAATATGTGTGTTTTGAAATTTTTCTCAGAGTTTGTGGCTTGCCTGTTTTCTTTGCTGTGTGTTTTGATGAACAGATGATTTTTAATTTTGATGAAGTCTAATTTATCAAAATTTTCTTTTATATTCCAGCTTTCTAAGGTCCTCTCTAAGAAATCTTTGCCTAGCCCCATGTTGCAAAGATATTCTCCTTTGTTTTCTTCCTATACATCTTTATCAGTTAAAGGACATTTCCTTATATTTCTGATATTCTGAGAGTTTCATCATAAATGAAAGCTGCATTTGTCAGAAGCTTTTTCTGCATCAATTAAAGTGATCTTATGATCATTTACATTATCAATTGCATTATTATTCATATATTAAACCAGCTTTACATTTCTGTGTTAAACCTCACTTGTTCATGTTATAGGAAACTGTTTTATATATTGTTGGATTAGTTTTGATTAAATTAAGGATTTCTGCTTTTGTGCTCATGAGGGTTAGTGGTCTGTAGTTTTCCTTCTTATAATGCCCTCATCTGATTTTTGATCCAGGATTATAATGAACTTGTAAAATGAGTTGTTGGCAAGTTTTACTCCTCTTCTGTTTCTTGAGTTTGTATAGAATAGGTATTATTTCTTCCTTAAATGTTAGAATATTCCAATGAAGCTGTCTGGATTGTATGTTTATGTGTAGGGCAGAGGTGGGAGGATAGAGGGCTGTTGATTATAAATTCTACTTCCTTAAATGATATAAGGCTATTAAAGTTTTCTATTTCTTCTTGGATCAGTTTTGGTATCTTTCAAGGAATTTGTTCATTTTATGTAAGTTGTCACATTTGTTGACATAAGTTATTCATAATATTCCGTCATTTTCCTTTTAGTGTCTGAAAGATCTGTAGTGATGTCTCTTCTGTCATCCTTGATATTGGTAATTTGTGTTTTCTCCATTTTTTGCTTACTCCTTCTTATAAAGGGTTTCTTGGTTTTATTGATTTTCTAAGAACCACCTTCCACCTTTAACTTTCTCTTAGTTGTCTTTTTTTTAAATTTCATTAATTTCTGTCCTTGTTTTTATTATGAGTTTTCTGTACTCATATTATATTTAATTCTTTCTTTATCTTCTTCAGATGGAAGCAGAGAGCATTCATTTTACACCTTTCTTCTTTTCTAATATAAACCTTTAAAGCTATGTTTATCCTCTGAGGACTTAGCTGCAACCTACATATTTTGTTCTTTCTTTATTATTTAATTCAAAATATTTTCTAACTTCCCTTATGATTTCTTTGACCCATAATTATATATTAGTCTGTTGTTTAATTTTCCAAACATTTGGGAATTTTCCAAATGACTTTTTGTTATTGATGTCTAATTTAATTCTATTTGGTTAGAGAATATAATCTTTATTATTTCAATCCTTAGAAACATACAGCCCAGCTTATGGTTTAGCTTGCTGAATATTCCATGTGCAATTAAGTAGAATGTGCATTTTGCCATTGTTATGTGAAGAGTTCTATAAATGTCGTTTGATAGTGTCATTCACATCATCAACATTCTTACTAATTTTTTGCCTACTACCTCTATCAGTTTTCTAAAAGAGGTATGTTAACTTCTCTACTTATGATGGTGGATTTATCTGTCAAATTTTGCTTTATGTATTTGGAATCTTGTTTATTAGGTACATACATATTTAGGATTATTTGTCTTCTTGAGTGATTGACCCTTTTTATAATTTTGAAATGCCTTTTTTTCTGTGAATACTCTACATCTTGAAATCTAATTTGTCTGATATTAGTTTAGCTAAACTGGGTTTCTTACACTTAGTGTTTTCTTGGTATATCTTTTCCATCCGTTTACTTTTCAGCTTGTTTGTTTCCTTATGTTGAAATTGTGTTTCTTAAATACAGAATATAGTTGTGGCTTGCTTTTCAAATCCATTCTAAATCTCTGCTTTAATTGTTTAGTGTGTTTAGTTTATTTACGTATTGTATCATTTTTATGATGTTAGGATTTAAGTCTACCATCTTAGGGCTTCATTTCTTTTTGACCTATCTCCTGTTTTTCCTTTGTTCTTTCTTTCCTGGCTTTCCTAGGGAGAATCAAATATTTCTAGAAATCCATTTTATTTTAGTTTATGCCTCTTGCATTGTTTTTTAATGATTGTTCTAGAGGTTACAATATTTATCTCTAATCACACAGAGACACAAAAGTAGACAAAAATGCAGAAATAAAAAAATATATGTGGTTTTAGAACATGTAAGAGAGGCATTTCAAATTAGCAGGGGAAAGATATATTCATACTGTTTATAAAGGACTCTAGTAAGAGGATTAAGACCACCCTGTTCCATACCTTAATTGAAGTAATCTCATCCAAAGGTCCTTCTTACAATAGGTTATACCCACAGGAATGGATTAGCTTTAAGAACATGATTTTCTGGGTTACATACAGTTCCAAACCACCACAGTTGGATACTTGTTAAATAAATCATTGTACATAGTACTAAAAGATGGAATACTTTGCAACTGTTAAAATAATGAAGAAGTTGCTCTATTTATACCAATGTAGACACTATCCCAAATGTGTAGTATTTTTTCTTTTTGGGGGGGGAGGGGCAGTACTGGGGATTGAACCGAGGACCTCATACATGCAAACCAGTTGCTCAACCACTGAACTACACCCACTCCCCAGACTCTAGTATTTTAAAAATTCTTTTATTGCTCAAATATATGCCTAACAATATGTGTCTTTAAATGTTTATTTCTGTAATATGCAAAGAAGTGATTGGAAAACAGTTTTAGGGGATTTCAATTTTAAGGATTTGTAAAAGATGACCCAAAAACCTGAAGTACACTGATAGTCTTGTTTTTTCTTTTAGATATTAAACACCGCCGAATACCAATCTTATTCTTTGCAAACAAAATGGATCTTAGAGATGCAGTGACATCTGTAAAAGTGTCTCAATTACTAAATTTAGAGAACATCAAAGATAAACCCTGGCATATTTGGTAAAGTTTTATATTTACTTTTTGTTTTATCATTCTTTAAAATCCTGTAAATTCAGTCTTTTGTTTCTGAGCTCATTTCATAAGTGACTGAACATGGTAAGATCTAAGCAAAGTATTTTGTTGTATAGAATTGTGGCATGCAGGTTTTCAGGAATATATTACTGCTATATTACTGTTACAACCTTTTCAGATATTTTGGGGGATAAAAAATATAAACAACTCTTATGGGATAACTTAAACAGCCCACTTACTTGACTTCAACCACACTGATTTCTTTCTGGACGTTAAATCAGCCAAGCACATTCCCATCTAAGGGCACTTGAACTTGTTACTCCCTTTGTCTGAGTCATTCCCCCAGATAATTTTCCTGGCTTGTTACTGCACTTCCTTCAGGGGAGAGATCTCTCCTTATCACTCCCTAAAATTTACTATCCTGCCCTGTCACTTGTTCTTCCCTTACTTTTTACTTTATTTTCTGTTACAATTCGATATCTTTTTTTGTTTGTTTTTAGTTTTGTTTTTTTGGTTTATAGCCTTGTCTCCCTACTCTAGTGTGTTAGTTCTATGAGAGCTGGTGTTTTGTCTATTTTATTTACTTCTGTAAACCCTATAGTAATGATAGTGTCTGGTAGTGAACGGGTGCACAATAAATATTGGTTAAAATGAATAAATAGAAATGGAAGCATTAATCTTGTTTAGATATTCTAATAGACTTAAACTCCTAAATAATTAACTAGTATCTGAAATTTTTGTCTGTTTATTTGGAAAGCAGTTTATTCCTAATTAATTTTACACCAGTGTGCCTTCCTATCAAGATAGTCCAACAAGGATAACAAAGGCTATATATTATATGATATTTTACTGCCTCCCACTACCTGTCATTAAGCTCCTGTCCACCTACCTAACTTTTCCTGCTGTAAAATGACCTTCTGTTGCCAGAGCTTTTCCCATTTTATAAGAAGGTAGGGGAAAGAATGGACATGGGCAGAGATATCCAGTGCCTTCAGAAAGGGGAACCAGAATATAAAGCAAGGAGCTCTGACAGTACTTTTAGATACTTTAAGAGCTAGCCTTGGTACTGAAAGAATAATACTCTGGAATGGAGCTTGATCAAGACCTTTGAACTCCTCGGTACTCCAGGCCTCTGGCATCTCTACCAAGGAGTGAAACACTATATATCCCAAGGTACTTTGGGATCAGAGTTAAAATTAGTGTTTACTGAATGTTCTTGAAATTGGAGTTTTATTGTTACACTTGGGTTGGTAAAGACAGGAGGGATTTTTAGTAGGGAGACATCTTGACATAGAACTGTTCAGTTTCACTAAATCATACCCAAATTGATAACCTTTAAAGAATAATTTTTAATTTTTTCATTATATTAAGTATTGTAACTTCTTTAATCCAATGTACATTTAAAATGTGGTTTTACTAGTAAAAAAAAAAAAATCAGTCCTACTTTAATTTTGATTTAAAAATTGGTTTCACAAATGAAAAAATGCCTGTGCACTTAAAACAATTAGCAATTGCATTGTAAGACATGTATTCTAAAATTTCAGCTTGGTGGGGGATGAAGAAAAATAAAGCAGGGTAACAAGAAAGAATAATGAGAGGCACTACCTCTCCAAGACGTACTTGAAGTCAGGGAATAATTAAAGTCACGGTTTAGAGAAATAGCTTTATAGATAGAGGGGCCAGCAAGTGAAAAGCCTTTTGGATGATGATGTGTCATGCATTTCAGGAACAGTAAAAAGTCCAGGCTGGCTAGTACAGAGAAGTCTAGGAGGTATTGTAGATGAGGCCACTGAGAAGTAACCAGGGCCCAGATCATGTAGGGCCTCATAGGCCAATATGAGGATTTTAGTTTTTGTTCTAGTTATAGGTTTTATGATTTATTTGAAAGGAAAGATAGAATTCAGACATTTAGGACTTGTTAAGAAATGATGCAGTGTTTTACAATTTATTATTTTAGTTTATAACAATAAGGATTTAAATTTACTCTTTAAAGAATCAAAAGACAATGGAAAGACCCTGTTTCAGGTGTTTTATATGCATTATCTCAATTATTTAATTCTTACAATAACCATTTAGGTCAGTGGTTTTGTAGCTAATAAATATAAAACTGTGATTGAAATCATTTCTTTTTATTTTGCCAGCTTACCAAAGATGTAATATGGGTTTATACTCTGTAGATATCAAATTCTACTTCAAATAAAGAATAAAGACACTCTGTCCTATGGTAAAATTACAACCTAGGCCAAACATTTCTAATAAAATAAATGTCATTTATTTGGACCTGGCATAGTAGGACAGTGGACTCTAAAACTTTTCTACCACTGGAAGATTAACCAAAGTATATGTTTTGTTAATGTCAGTCTGAATAGTATTCCTAGAATAATTTTTACTGATATACTTTTCAAATATCCATCCAAATTACAAATAATTTTCTCACATTTTGCTCCTGATCACACAGACTTTTATTTCCTATTTATTTTCAAGGTCAATGTTTAACGTTACCAGAATATATTAATTTGCCATGTTGTAAAATTTATAATTCTTTGTACTTAGAATTCTATAATGTAATGAAATGGATATGTTTCTTGTGAATTTTATTTCAGTGCTAGCGATGCCATTAAAGGAGAAGGATTACAAGAAGGTGTAGACTGGCTTCAAGGTACGTCCCAAAATACTGTGTATCTCCAACCTTTGTTTCCTTTCCATTCACACTTTTAATTTCTTTTTACATTTTATTTTTATTATATCATCGCTTCCTTTTCCTTTTGTTTTCATTTATTTCTGCTGTCAGAAAAAACAATACAGTAAGTATCTAAAACCTTGCTCCATTTGCCTCTATTACGTTTTTAAAGGTTTAATTTAAAACCAATATACATGAAAACACTAAAAAATAATTTTAAATTTTGGCAACAGAATTCTATCAGATCTAGTAATAGAAGCATATTTGAAGTTTGGGAAAAATGTTTGGGCATTACTGTCAATAACCAAAAAAAAACCCTGAATAGCATGTACCTTTTAAAAATTCATGCTCCATAAATAGCTCCATTTATACAAAGCATGTTTGCACAATTTTTAACACTCATTTAATATTAGAAATACTGGTATTCTATTAATGTTTTGTATATTTGTGTTGCTGTTTGTTATTTTATCAAAAGTTATGGTATGTTGGTACAGGCTAACAATACCAGGAAACAAATTAAAATACATCATTTTCCCTAAGGTTTCATTTTATACTAGCCACAGGAATGGCTTAAGTGCAGTGACCTACATAGAGCAATAGATGAGCAAGAAACCAAATTCTTTGGGCCCTTCTTATTACCAGACAATGAGGGTCAGACCAAAAAATGAGGCAGAGACTCCATTTCCATTTTGAGGGTCATTCCTACTATGAATCATCTCGTCTTGAACAAGAGTGATTAATAAGATACTATAAATTCTAGTTGTGTTATTGTAGTTATAAATTAAAATTTCTTGTACACTAAACTTTTAATGCCAGTTATGTGTAATGTTTTTCCCTCTTCTGCATGTTGGAATCATTATAAAGGATAGCATATATTATGGTGGATCTAAGAGAAACCTGCCTGTCCATATCAGAAAAGGTGTCATATTTCTTTAGTTCAAATTGCCAAATGTCATTTGATAAATATTTCTCTGTATCATAAGTATACCATGGTACTTAATACAATAGTCTACTTTTATTTTATCTCTATCTCTATTTTTTGCAGTCATCATGATTTTTATTATTAACCTTCAAAGACCATTCCAGTTATATTTTATAAGTAAAATGAAAACCTCTAGTGTTTCTCAAAAGAACTAGTAGGGTTTTTGTGTACCCAATAATTCAGTTTATTAGACTATGGTAAAGAATGACAACGTTGTGGGACTGATTCCCATGCAGAACAAATAGGTTACAGAGGAACACTTCTGAGAAGAAACTAGAAAGCATATTTTCAGCCCTTCTTATTTTTACACGTGCTTACCATTACAGTGAAGATATAACAAGAATGGAAAACTTGTGCTTGTAATAAATTAATTCAAAGAATAGTACTTATTAAAAATAGTCTGATTCTTAGTCATCTGGATTTAAAATTATGGTTCCCTGCTCCCCTCCCAGCCCTGTACCACCTCCACCCCTTTTTTTGTCTTTTTCTTTGTTTTATTTGATCTATAACATTCAGGCCACTAGGTGTCAGTAATGATCCAACATCATAGTGCAACTTGCCAGCTCTGGTCTTGCTGTCTAATTCTTGTTTCTTTCACTTTTTGATCCATTATCTCTGTGTCTTAGCTCCCAAGAATTTGTGAGGAGGACACATAATTGGAAATACTTTTTCCCCTTGTGTTACCATATTATTTTATATAACCTTTACAATAGTTCTCTGCAAGGTAAGTAGTGTTATCCCTATTTTATGTAAATGAAATGAAATAATAGAAAAGATTCCAGCAGATTTATTCTACTACTTATTAATTAACCTTTCGCCCTAATTGCTTATATTATTATCTTATGAAGATAATTTCCTTCATCTTTAAAATTACGTGTCATGAGTTGTACAGATTAAATGAGATACTGTATATGTTTAAGTACCTTGCATTAGAAGGCACTTATAAATACTAAGTTTACCCTTTCCCTAATCACATTATTTAACAGAGGAGAAAACTAAGTGCATAGATAAGTATGTCAGTTTGGTTTTGGATAGGAGCTCCTTTGTCCATTATTTCTATGTAGTAGTAAACAGTTTATATTTTTATATTCCTACATGTCTTTCTGGATATTAAGAAAAAGGTGAAAACCTATTTTGGAAAATAAGTAGCAATAAATATAGAAGACTAGTCTGTACCTATATACTGTTAACATGTAGACCAAAAGGTATCTATGTAAATCAACTATGAAAGAAGTTCTGAACTTATATTTTTTAATTTTGCTTCCATAATTCTGAAATTTCCTATCATGATAAAGAAAAAGGTTTATTTAATTGGTTCATTTTGAACCAATTTAACATTATTTTAAGTCTCTGATTGGAAATTTTTTGATACAGTGTTAAATGATCTTACATTTAGTTCCATGATTTTATTCTCTTTTGGAAGTATTTTCAGTAATTGTCTATGTATTACAACCCAAAGACAAGAACCCCTGAGTAGACTAGGAAGTAATTTTAAAGCCATCAGAAAATATCCAGAAACCATTGTAGAGCTATAAATCATTTTCCAGCTGTGAAACCTTCAAATGAGAAAGTTTTAAAAAGAAATCCTCCCAAATAACTGGTGAAACTTACTTATTTTATGTATTACTTTACATTCATGGAAAAAGTTAATAATGCTTCCAGATTCTAATGTAAGACCTTTATAAACTATGAATACTGGGGTCCTAATGAAAGAGGAAATTGAATACACACACCTAGGTTATTTCTTCCCCAAATCTCACTAGCAGTAAAGGGATTTTTTTTTTTTTTTTAAGGATATTAATCTACACAGGCCAAAGGAATGAGACTGGTGAGAATGTCAGCCAAATTTTAGAAGCTGAATATCTGATGAATGATGAATGACTTAACGGACTTGAAAAAACTAAATCCTAAGCTATCCCTGGGGAAAGCTGGGAAACAGTCAAATTATATGCACATCCCCTAAAAGGCTCAGAAATTGGTGGAAATTGGAAGTAAGATTGAAGGTGGGGCTGAAAAGAGAAGACACAGCTATACTTCCTTCCCCCCACACCCCCAAAAAAGATTGAAGGCTTATTCTCTGCAGAGAGTCAATCAGAGGGTCTCTAGACAGTAGGATACCAGGCACCATTGTGTGTGATGCTACTGAACTGAAAATGAGGATTAACCAAAAGTTTCCGTATTGAATATTGTCACCGTCTTCAGCCATTGTCTACTGCTCCCAGAGCAATGATATTATGGCAAGAAGATAGGAAGAGTAGTCTTTGACAAATCAGATCAGCCTAAGAGAAAAGACCTAAAGGTATTAATGTCAGAGATTTCCAAGGAAATTTTGGCTTAGCCACATACATCAGAATGAAGACCAAATTTGACAAGCCTCACACACATTTCTAAGTTCCTGTCAGCTTTGTCATGTCCATTCATACATGTGGTTGAATGGCAAAGGATTATCAGGTATTCCCTATATAAAATATTGAACCTAAACAAACTAGCAAACAAAAAATACAGGTTAAAGGAACCGGAACTTATATAGGGAGAACATTTAAAAAAACTATTATTAGTATCCTCAAAGAGATAAGAGCAGCTATTATTTGTCATGGATAAGACTGGGATATTACTTAAAAATGAATAATCAAAAACAAAAATAAAAAGTTATTAGAAAATTAAAGTAGAATAGTAGAAATGGAAAGCTCTCAATAGAATTTTTAGAAGAAAAAATAGGAGCAGTCTCCAAGAAAGAGTAAAAAGACAGTAGAAAATTGGAAAGAAAAGTAAGGGGTCATATTCAGGAGACCCAATATTCAAATAGTAGGAATTTCAGAAAGAAAGAGTAATCAGAGAAAATAGAAAAAAATCATCAAATAAATTATCAAACAGTATTTTCCAGAATTGAAGGATGAATTTTCAGTTTGAAAAACTTCTCAAGAACCCAATTCAGTGGGTGAAAATGTTCCCACACCAAGGCATATCATTATGAAACTTCAGCACTGAGGACGATGTAAGATTCTACAAGATTCCTGAGACGAAAATAGCAGGTTTTGTGTAAAGGAATAGATTGGCATGAGACTTCTTAAGAACAGCACTTGGAAGTTGGGAGATGATTGGGCAATGCCTGGGAATGTCCAAGGGAAAAATAATGGAATGATATTCTCTGGCAGTATCAAAATAGTGTAACAGTAGAATAAGCACATTTTTAGCCATGTAAAGTTTCAAAATTATACTTTGTATGCCTTTTGCTGAGAGGAATATTTCACAAAAACAATGGACTAAACCAAGAAGAGAAAAATAAGGGATCATAAAAACAGGAAGCCAGCAATGAGAGCAGGAGAAGGAATCCCCGGGATGATAATGGAGATTGTAGAATGATAGTGAAAGGAAATCCAATCAAAAGGATAGCTGTGTGGAAGGCATACAGTACAATTGATCCAGATTGGAGGGTTTTGGGAAACTCTAGGGATGAGTTCTTCAAGAAGATGAAATTGAGTGACATCAGCAAGAAACATTGAAAAACTAGCAGAAAATGTCAGACACAACTTTCCCAGAATTCTGGAAAACAGTCAAAGTTAACCAAACAAATGCTGAATCAAAAAAAAAAAAAAAAAAAAAAAAAAAAAAGCATCTAAAAGTGTTAAAGCTATGTGGCACTTTTACTTTCTTCTGAGTCCATCCTCTTCCCCAGCTCAGAAACCTTAGTTGGACAGTGGTCTGGATTCTCATTGCAGGTCCCAGTATCTGGTTATGGAGGGAATAGAGTACATCTAAATGTACAAATTTAGTGTGTATGTCTGTTTTATCCCATCTTGTGGCTCCTTGAAAGACTGAGTCAGGACACTCACATGTTATACCTAATCTATTACTCATTTAGAATGGAGAATTGGCAAAGAACTGAGCAAACTGCAGCGACCTGGAGTGAAATATTACAGTTGAGATATATGTTACAGCTCCTGAGACTCAGGAGGAGGAGAAGCCTGGGAGAGTCATACAAAGAGAAATAGTAAGAGATGGCTTATTTTAAGGAACAAAATAAAGTGACAGAAACTATCTCTGAGGAAACTCAACACTCCAAATAAGTTAAATGAGCTAAAGGAAAATATGAACAAAGAACTAAAGGAAATCAGGAAAATAATACATGAACAAAAGGAGGAATTCACTGAAGAAATAGAAAAATTTTAAAATAACCAAACAAATTCTGAAGCATGAAAGTGCAATAACAAAACAACAACAACAAAAAAAACTAAGGGGTTCAACAGCAGATTTGAACAGACAGAAAAAATCAGTGAACTTGAAGATAAGACCATTGAAATTATTCAGTCTGAGGAAAAGGAAAAAAAGAATGAAAAAAGTGAACAGAGCCTGAGGGACCCATGGGACACCATAAAGCATGCAAATATATGCATTATGGTAGTCCCAGAAGGAGAAGAAAAAAGGGAGGAAATATTTGAAGATGTAGTAGCAGAAAACTTTCCAAATTTGGTGAATGACATGAATATACACATCCAAAAAGCTCAGTGAACTCCAAATGGGATAAACTCAAAGAGAATCACACCAAGATACATTATACTCAAACTGTTAAAGGCCAAAGAAAAAGAAACCTAAAAGCACAGGAGAGAAGTGACTTGTCACGTGCACTGGATCCTCAGTAACCTTAAGTGCTGATTTCTCATCAGAAGCCATGGAGGCAAGAAAGCAGTGGGATGACATTTAAAGTACTTGGGGGAAAAAATCTGTTGAACAATACTACATTATTCTATATCTGGCAAACCTGCCCTCCAAAAATGAGGGAGAAATTCCCAGGCATACATTCCCAGATAAACAAAAACTGTGAGAGTTTGTTACCACTAGACCTTCCCTACAAGAAATGCTAAATGGAATCCTTCAGGATGAAATGAAAGAACACTAGACAGTAACTTTAAGCTATATAAAAAAATAGAGATCCTTGATAAAGGTAAATAAAGTACCAGTGTAGATGTATATTGTATTCTTGGTTTATAACTCAGTGCTTCTTTTTAAATGATCTAAAATACAAGTGCATAAAGAATAATCATAATGTTATTGGATACAAAATGTATAAATATGTAATTTGTGACAAGAACATACAAGGGGATGTGAAGGGGTACAGGAGTAGAGATTGTGTATGCTATAGGTGCTATCAATTCAACTAGATTATTATATATATTTAGGATGTTAAATGTAAATCCCATGGTAACCACATCAAAATAATACACAGGAAACAAGAAGGGAATCAAATTTTCAATATAAAAGATCAATTAAACACAAAAGAAAGCAGTAATAGAGCAAATGAGAGACAAAAAAGGCTTAAGACTTATGAAAAACAAATGATAAAATAGCTGAAATAAGTCCTACATCATCAGTAATTACTTTGAATATAAATGAGTTAAACTTTCCAAGCAAAAGGCAAAGACTGGAAAATTGGATTTTAAAAAAAAGCAAAAGAAAACATGATCCAGCTATATTCTTTTTTTACATTTTTTTTTTTATTTTAAGAAGCTTTAGATGACATAAATGTTACATCAAAAATATAGGGGGAAGCGGATATGGCTCAAGTGATTGAGCTCCCTCCTACTATATGGGGGGTCCATGGTTTGGTTCCCAGTGCCTCTTAAAGAAGACAGCGAGTTGGTATGCTGGGCAGGTGTGGCAGGCTGACACAACAAGAGACACAAGAAGAAAAAACATAATGAGAGACACAGCAAAAGCAGGGAATGGAGGTGGCACAAGTGATTAGGTGCCTCCCTCCCACATTGGAGGTCCCAGGTTCAGTTCCCGATGCCTCCAAAAAGGAACAAGGAAGACAAACGGACACAGCAAGTGCAAACACCGAGGGAGTGGGGAGAAATAAATAAATCTTTAAAAAATTCAATTAAAAAAAATATATTGGTGAGGGGAGCAGATGTGGCTCAAGCAATTGAGCACCCACCTCCCACATGGGAGGTCCTGGGTTCGGTTCCTGGTGCCTCCTAAAGAAAACAAACAACTAGCAGACAACCAGCAGACAAGGAGCAAGAACAACAGACATGAGCAAACAATGAGCAGACAATGAGCAAACAACAAGCAGAAATGAGCAAAAACAAACAAGCAGGGAGTGGATGTGGCCCAGTCAGTTGAGTGCCCGCCTCTCATATGAGAGGTCCCAGGTTCAGTTCCTGGTGCCTCCTAA
The DNA here is from genome assembly GCA_029593785.1 of Cabassous unicinctus. Taxonomy (NCBI): domain Eukaryota; kingdom Metazoa; phylum Chordata; class Mammalia; order Cingulata; family Chlamyphoridae; genus Cabassous; species Cabassous unicinctus. The sequence goes on from JAQZBX010022407.1 coordinate 25,710, forward strand.
AGAAAAAACAAACAATGAGCAAAAGCAATGAGCAGACAATGAGCAAAAAAAAAAAAAGCAAACAGACGAGGGGAGGTGATGTGGCTCAGTGGTTGAGTGCCAGCCTCCTGCATATAATGTCCTGGGTTCATTCCCCAGTCCTGATACCTCACAATATATATATAGAGAGAGAGGAGGGGAGTGGATGTGGCTCGAGTGATTGAGAGCCTGCTTCCCGCATGGGAGGTCCCAGGTTCGCTTTCGAGTGCCTCCTGAAAACAAACAAAAACAACAAGCAAATGAAAAAACCAACTCAGGGGAGCCAATGTGACTCTTTGGTAGCTTGGTGGTTGAGCACTTGCATCCATGTACGAGGTTCTGGGTTCAATCCCCAGTATATATATATATTCCTATATATATATATAGGAATTCCCATATACCCCAACCCTCCCCCTTCCACACTTTGCCACAATTAATAGCATCTTTCATTAGTATGGTACATTTGTTAAAATTGATGAACACATATTGAAGCATTGTGCTAGCTAAGGACTATAGTTTACATTATAGCTTACACTCTGCCCCACACAATTTTATAGGTTATGAAAAATGTGTAATGACCTGTATCCATCGTTGCATTGTCATGCAGGACAATTCCAGTATCCTAAAAATGTCCCCATGTTGCACTTATTCCCTCTTCCTCCCCTCAGATCCTCTGGTGGCCACTGCCTTTATATCAATGATACAAGTTCTTCCATTGCTAGAATAATCATAAGTCTACTTTATTCCATAGTTGCTTTCCACCCTTATGATTGTTCATTCCTCAGTCTTGAGGATTTGGGGATGGTGATGCCCACCCTGTGTCTGATTGAAAGAGGGCTCAGAACCCATGGAGCAGATGGATGGAACTGTATTGCTTGTAGTTGCGGACACTTTCCGCTTCCTGGGATGGGCGTTGTCCATCATCATCCTTTTGTTAGTTGTCCTGGGCAAGTCCAGTGAACCTGGTGAGTAGGTGTTGGAGATTCAGGGCTCAACCAGCATATGAACAGACCAAAGATTAAAATCTCTGGGACATATATTTAACAAGTATAATACTAATTATAGGTTCAAATAAAAGGTGCAGAATAGCCATATGTAGGGAAATTATAAATGAGTCTAACTCTGTTGTATTGGGAAGCATATATTCCAAAGTTAGACCCATTGACAGGGTGCTGAATTCCTGAGATTGTCTGCCCTGCCCATGGTGTCTAGATGTCTCTAGAGCCCTCAGAGCCCCCCTGTTTGAGGCACTGTTTACTGTGGCAATCAATGAGATCCTGCTGAGACATGCATAAGCGTAACTCTGGAATAACCTCCCAACTCACTTTGAAGTCTCTTAGCCATAAAAACTCATTTGTATTTAATATTTCCCCCTCTTGGTCAAGGTCTTTTTCCAGATTCATAGCAACCATATTCTTTTTATAAGAGATTCATCTTAGGTCCAAAGACACAAATAGGTTGAAAGTGAAAGGATGGAAAAATATATTCTATGCAAATAGTAACCAAAAGAGAGCTGGGGTGGTGTATTAGTCAGCCAAAGGGGTGCTAATGTGAAATACCAAAAATGGGTTGGTCTTTATAAAGGGTATTTATTTGGGGTAGAAGTCCACAGATACCAGGCCATAAAGCATTAAGTTTCTTCTCACCAAAGTTCATTGCCACGTGTTGGAGCAAGACAGCTGCCGACGTTTGCCAGGGTCCAGGCTTCTTGTGTTCCTCTCTTCCCAGGACTGCGTTTCTCTCTGGGCTTAGCTCTTCTGGTTCCTCCACGAGGTCAGCTGTAGACTATCAGGCGAACGGCTCTCTCCTCTTCTTCTGAGGCCTTTTCTCCAACATCAAAACTGCTTCTCAAAAACTGCTTCTCAAAACTGTTCTTGCTATGCCTTTTATATTTGATTCCCCACCCACCAAGGGTGGGGCTCAACACCCTAATCATAAGCTAATCATGCCCAGATTAACAGATCAGTTTACAAGCATGATCCAATTATATTTTTGGAATTCATAATTACATCAAATTGGCCAACGGTTACAGATGGCTATACTAATATCAGACAAAATAGACTTTAAGTCAAAAGATGTTACAAGTCGGGAAGTGGATGTGGCTCATGTGGTTGGCCTCCCGTTTACCATATGGGAGGCCCCAGGTTCGAATCCCGGGGCTGCCTGGTGAAGGCAAGCTGGCCCGCGCGGCACAGCAAGATAACGCAACAAAGGGAGACAAGCAGACACAGAAAAGCACACAGCAAATGGACACAGCGAGCACAAACAGCAAGGGGGCATACATAAATAAGTTTTTAAAAAAAGCTATTACAAGAGACAAGGATCCTATATATTAATAAAAAAGTCAATCTATTAAAACGATTATATTTATGCACATAACAGAGCCCCAAATTACATGAAACAAACATTGACAGAATTGAAGGGAGAAATAGTTCTACAATAATAGTTAGGGAGTTCAGTATACCACCTTCAGTAATGGGTAGAACATGTAGACAAATCAATAAAAAAACAAAACCTGAACATACTATAAACCAACTACATGTTGAACAATACTATAAACCAACTACACCAATTAAAGCAACAGAACACTACACCTAGCAACAGCAGAATACACATTCTTCTCTGCTGCACATGTATCATTCTCTAAGATAGACCATATGTTAGGCCACAAAACAAGTCTCAATAAATTTTACAGGACTGAAATCATACAAAGCATCTTCTCTGATCATAGTGGAATGGAGCTAGAAATCAGTAACAGAAGAAAAACTGCAAACTCCACAAATATTTGGAAATTAAACAACACACCCTTAAATAACCCAGGGGTCAAAGAAATCACAAGGGAAATCAGAAAATTCTTCATCCTAAAGCTTATGGGAGGCAGCAAAGACAGTGATCAGAGGGAAATTTATAGCTGTAAATGCCTATATTAAAAAAGAAGAAACATTTCAAATCAATACCCTAACTTTACTTTTTGAGGAGCTTGAAAAAGAAGAGCAAACCAAACCTAAAATTAGCAGTAAGAAGGAAATTATTTTAATAAAAATTATAGTGGAGTTAAATGCAATGGAGAATAGAAAAACAATGAGAGAGCCAGTGAAAACCAAATGTTGGCTCTTGGAAAAGATCAGTATAATTGAAAAACCTTTGGCTAGGCTGATAAAGAATAAAAGAAGACACAAATAAATAACTAAAATCAGAAATTAATGTGGGAACATGACTACTGATCTTAAAAGAGAAATAAAAAGGATAATAAGAAAATACTATGAACAGTTGTACTCCAAGTTACTCAATATGAAATTGACAAATTCCTAAAAACACACACATTACCTAAATTGACTCTCGAAGAAATAGTAAAATCTCAACAGACCTATAACAAGTAAGAGACTGAATCAGTAATCAAAATCTTGCAAGAAAGAAAACAATGTAGTAGAAGAAAGGCATTCATAGTATACCACCTGTCTCAGCTGTGAAGAGCATTTACATAGTCATCATATTGACAGTAATAAGATTATGTTAGGATGGCATATTAGAATCATAATTTGTTACTGAAGAGTAGTGTAGGAGTGTGAAAGGGAGCTGAATCCTTGAGTACATTGAGAGAACTAATAACTCAAGAAATAATAATAAAGTTATATTATTTACTTTCTGTCTCTATGGATTTGCCCATTCTGGACATTTCATATACTTAGAATTATACAATAAGTAGCCTTTTGTGTCTGGCTTTTTTCACCTACCATAATGTTTTCAAGGTTCCTCCATGTAACATCTGTCTGTATGTCATTCCTTTCATTTTCTTTATTTTCAGTGTTCTATTTTTTAACTTTTATACAGAAGTACACATCATCACCTATATGACAAACAGTTTCACAAGCAGACACAGATATGAATTATACAGATATCACATAGAGATAGGAACTAGGAATTATACTTGCATGCATTTTCACATGTACATTCACTTATCCATAAAAATGACTGAGACAGTCCTAGAGAGATCCAGCAGTGTTGGGCAAGCCACTCTACCATTACTGCTGGCTATCACTCACTGAGCTCTTCCTGTGCTTAGTGCATCACATACTTTACCTTACTTTATTCTCAGCCCAAGAGAGGGATTTTTTATCTCTATTTTATGAGGGAAGAAATTTAAACTCAAAGTGTCCAGGGCTGCACAACTGCTTAGTGATAGAGTCAGAATTTGAAGCCAAGTTCCCTGACTCCCCTGAGCATGCTCTATAGGGATGGTAAGTAATCAAGTGATCTAGCACTTGGAGTTACAGGGAGGTGGGGCAGAGGGGTGAGTGGCAGAATTTCATTCTTTTTTATGGTTGAATACTTTTCCATTGTGTGGATATTCCACATTTTGTTTATCTGTACATGGGTTGATGGATATTTGGGTTGTTTCTACTTTTTTGCTGTCATGAATAATACTGCTAAGAACATTCATGTACAAAAGAAAATTAAATTATTTAGAGATATGGAAATAGTCACCTGAAAGGATGTTGAGAGTAGTTGCCTCTGTAAGGGGGAAGGTGATACAAAGCAAGGGCAAGGGACTCTATGTGCATAACAACTTTGATAAAAATTAAAACTGTGTCATGAATTGTGTTTTTAAAAACTAGGCATATCCCTACGTTTTTACCATGTTCTTATTGATTCATTTTGGATTACTTTAGATTTTGCCCTATAGAGACTCTTAATTTTTTTTTTTTTTTTTGCTCTGTTTTGTTTTGTTTGTTATCAGATCAGATCCAGGCTGTGAAGACATGAAAAAATAGAGTGTGGAAACCCTGGGAATTTTCAATTCAAATGGAAATTATCTTATGGCAAACTCAATTACTTTAAAAATTTCAAAAGATCTTTGTGCACCTAAGAATACTTTATAAACTTCTGCTTGCATTTATGGACTCTGAATAAGCTTTTTAAGAACAGAGAACTAGTAGAAAACTAAATCTTCTCTCAGAAGAGCTCCATAGAATTATCAGTCTCTTATTAAAAGTCTACATTCAATAATAATTAAAATATTTAAAAGTTGAAGTTATAAACCATCTAATATCCCATCATGATTAATTATATCATTAACATATATTGTATTTTAAAAATCATCTGTTTTTTTTTTTTAATTTAGTTTATGATATAACTTTACAGTGTGAATTGTGCTTGTGAAAAAGAACTTTATATATTTATCAGGGACCATGAGTAATTGATATACTAAATTTTTGCTATATTTCACCATCAATAAAACACTAAATGTAATGTACCAAATGGTGTGCTTTGTTTATGCTGAAAGAATAATGCTATGTTAAGATGATACTTGATTTTACTGTCAAGCACTTCTAAATTATATGACACCGCATTTAGCTAGTTTTATTTATCCAATAGTCCTAGCCAATAAAGTAAGATGTAGTTAGTTCTTGCCCACAGAGAATTTAAAGTTTAATGAGAGAGAATTTGAGATCCTTTTCATACATAGTGTTGTAGATTGAGGTATGTACCCCAGAATAAATTTGTTCTTAATCTTAATCTGCATTTCTGTGGGTATGAACCCACTATAAAAAGGACCTCTTGAAGATGTTCTTTTTTGTTAAGGTGTGGCCCAACTGAATGAGGGTGGGTGTTAATCCAGATTACAGGAAGCCTTATTAAGAAAAGGATACAGGGAAATGGATGTGGCTCAACCCCTTGGGTGCCCACCTACCACATGGGAAGTCCCGGATTCGGTCCCGGAGCCTCCTAAAAGAAGACAAGCAGATGCCACCTCCTACCGCAATGAGCTTAGATGTTAGCAGATGCCACAAGCCAGCTGACGCTGCAGCCCGCAGGGAACGGTTCCTGGTGCCTCCTGGAGAAGGCGAGCAAACAAGGAGC